>OFHS01002421.1:0-21119 GCA_900245855.1 Calvadosia cruxmelitensis | reverse complement strand
GATTACAATTACAATTACTTCAAAAAGTAACGAATTACAGTAATTCGTTACTTTTGAAAAATTACTGCACAGCACTGATGCATGCATATAAAAGAGGAACTTGTGTTTATTCACAGAATACAGCCGTCTGATGAACACTCTTGTGTGAAACTCAGAGTAACAAAACAAATTGCTTCGTCCTTGAGCAAATAATTTATTTAATGCTCTGCACGTGTGCATCCAGCACTCTACATTACCACGTAAGCAAATGCTAGCTTTAAGCTACATTGCACTCTATTGTTATATAGTGATACATACATGTTAACAGGTTGTGATTTACAACCAAATAGGATATATATTTATTTTAACTAAGATTACAACATATAACTATGTGATACAGTCAAACTTGTATTAGCGGCCACCTCTATAGAGCAGTCGCCTGTGTATAAAGGCCACTCCTCATAACTCCAAAAATGATACTTTCTATAGGAATCAACCTGGACAGAAAGGCCACATGTCTATAAAGGTCATTTTCCTCAGGTCCAAAAGGTGACTGTTAGGGACAGGTTTCACTGTACAAGTGTTTAGGTGCAGAGCACTTGATTTAAAGCAAACCATGGCGCTCCTGAAACAGGAATTTACTGGTTTGTTGCTGCGCTCTCTTATCAACCACTTTAAAATTACATTTTTACACAACAAAGTGAGCTATGCGAAGAAGCATCAAGACGGAAAAGAAACAATGAAAACAAATCAATAATCCGGTTAATCAAAGACGCTCACCTGATAATCATTCTGAAACGATTGAATGGCTGATTTCTTTCGTCGATCCCAAAGCTGAGAAAGAAGCAGGGAAAACATGAAATGCAATTACCAAAACAAACAGCAGAATACATTATACAAAAATAGCTCCGCTATGCGCTGACTCACGGCAGATAATAACTAAAGAACAAATGACACAGAGCAAATGGCAAGTAAAAATATTTAAAACCATAATCATAAACCTTAAATCGATTATTGAAAAACAAAACATTCACCTTGACGATCGGACGTTTGGACGCCGGCGTCTAACGCTGAAACGAATATTCGTCTGGCGTCTGGACGAATATTTGCTCAACTTCACAGAGCCTTACTTTTATCCAACAAATTTTGCCTGGCATTTTACAACAAGGAGAATTTCGGAATAAAACAACAACAACGAACAAACAAGCGGCCGCTTCCAACGAAGTGCAGCCAATTTGAGACGACAGTGCTTGACGACTAGAGCGAGTGGAACTTCAGACCTGGTACTGCTAAGAAGAGCATCTCTTTATTACTACAAATCCAAGTCGGCCAGAAATTGGGATTAGATTTGCCAGGTTTTAGTCGTCAAAACGTGGACATCTTGGTGGCACGAAGTCGATATTGTGACTTGCAAAAACGAGTTAATAATTGCTGCCCTCCTTCCACATGTTGCGCAATGGGTCTGAATCCGATTGTTCTGCTATTGTCTCTGCCCGCAAAGCAGTATCCGAAAGGAATTTCTTAACACAAAAAGAAGAAGACAAGAACATTTTTTCTTCCCCCTTCCGCATAGACTCTAGGTTACTATGGTAACCGTGAGTCGAAAATATATAAAACAAATATATAATCTATCTATCTACCTATTGGCCTAATAGCTTGGATTATCAAATTGCGACACTTTGACCACAATGGTAAATAATTGGCAGGCCACTGATTATCACTGCTCGTTAGACACTTGGCATTATGCCATGATAAATGCTACATGATAAACAGCCTGGTGACTAAGAAAATAGTCTCAAAGAAAGTAACGCAAAGCAGAGACTTGTAGGCCTACCTTGACGGTGCAGTCATCAGAGCCACTAACGATTAGCTCAGGGCCCCTCCTTGCTGGACAACAGGAATTAACAAATGACGTGTGCCCTTTGAACTTCTTGATGCGCATTCCTGTTTCGTAGTCCCAACAGGCAATCGTCTTATCGGTTGCGCACGACACCAACAAACTAGGCCAAACAAGACACAAATAAGTCTGCTAGCAACAAAAATACGCCCACATCATAGATGCATCAGATGAGCAAACAATGAGTTGAGATTGAGATTGTTAGAGGTGGCCGCTAACATTGGTTTGACTAGGGCCGTTTTAACCAGTAGGCACTCAAAGCATGTGCTTTAGGCCCTCAGTCTAGCTAGGCCCTTCTCAATGTCAGTTCAAAACTCACAGTAACAGTACGTTGATATCTAGTTCAGTGTAAAATCAGCTGCAGAGTGCTATTGAGTTTGTTTTCCCTGATTTGCTGTCTATGAGCGGGGGCAATATCTGTGATATGCCAATGAGCGAGCATTTGAATAATAGTAAGTTTTGGGTTTCTTAAGGTAATTGTTAAAAATTAGGCTCCCCTTTGGGTAAAAATGCTTTAGGCCCTCTCACTGCTTAAAACGGCACTGGGTTTGACTAAACTTACTCTCCATCGCTGGTGAATCGCAGTTCTTGGATAGCGCCTTGATGACCTTTCAATATGGCAAAGTTGTCACATTCCCCATAAACATTCCACAAATCTGAAACATCGTAGCAAATAATCACAGTAAATTAATCTAGTCAGATGAATACAAGCAAACTGCATCTCACTGTACAACAGTATCATTTGGATAAGTCGATATTCTACGCAAATAAGTGATGACTAAGAAAAATAGTCTTAAAGAATGTAATGGGAAGCAGACGTGTTGGCCTACGTTGACAGTGCATTAACGATCCTCACTAATAGTGTAATCTATAACTGAATAACTATCTACCATACCCAATCTTAGTTTTTTGAGAACAATCAACGGCTATAAGCATCACGCTACTCAGAAGCATTTAATCGAGAAAACCAAACAGATGATGGGAGTAGTCAAAAACTGAATTCTGTTTTACAGTACACCTACCACCAAAGTACAATACTTCATATTGTCGCATTACGTAATCAAACCTCCCACCTCATATTCGTGCCTCTATCCCTGTAAGTAATGAATGAACCTTTTAGTTTCGTCTCTGTATTTAGTTTGAATGAAGTATTCTGTAAGATGTTATTCGCTTTTTCTTTCGTTACCATTCTCCTGTTAATCAATATGTTAATTAGTATCATATACGCTATTGTCTTGTAAATTATTCTGCATAATTACTGTATATATATAAATTGACTTGATATGTTGAAATATATCAGATGCTCCAAAATGGACAGAACGCAACGTGTCATTACACAGAGTTCCTCGTCGTTTGTGTGATACGACACATATCTAGGTAAATTTAAAACGTTTAATTAGTTTCTCATAATCTGATTCACTGAGATGCATGATTGGAAATCCAAACAAACACCTGTCCACATCATTATTTCATTACTTCACAGCTGACGTATTTTTGAATATGCTTTGGAATCGAATCGAATGTTGAACAAAGAGAACGTCTTGAACGCGACGGGTCACTTCTCTCTGATTGGTTAACTGCGGGCAACAGATTCATCACTGTAAATTGTCATGTGTTACTCTCCACAAAAGTTGGAAGTAAATCAAGGGGCAAGCACTTTTTCTTGGATACAAGAAAGAACTTTTCCTTCTAACAAGTGCGACAGCAGCAATTTGCATAAGCAAACAATTTCTGTTGCCGGGAGCAGAGTTACATCTGAGAGCAAAAGGAGTCGCCTTTCAACTCTACCAAATTATTCTTTCATGCATAACAGCCCAGGCAACACAACGCCGCTTAAAGCCTGGTTTCCATTTGAATCGGGAGCGCCACAACGCATTGCACCGCCGGTGCGCTCACGATGCGCGGTTTCCATTTCACCGCAAGGAGCCTACGAAAATCGGTGGGTACTCCCGATTCAAATGGAAACCAGGCTTAAGCAAAAAATAACTGCTAACAATAGTGTCATGGAATTATTAGGTTAAATCCAGCCCTCAATTCCAAACTCACAAATAAGCCGATCATATCCGGCACTTGCTAGTGTCTTTCCATCAGGATGGAACTCGCCACTGTAGATTTCTCCCTGAAGAAAACATTAAAATGATCACAAAGCCATGAGTCACTGATCGACCCATGCAACGCATTGGAGTAGGATGACCATTCTTGACATCTGGGTAGGCCTACCTCGTGGCCAGAAAGCAACATAATAGGAGCTTCCAAAGCGGAACATCTTGGAGGGCCCTGAAATTACACAAAATTCCAAAAATCATTATTTCTACCTCAAACTTCTCACAAAAGATACAAGGTAGTTGGACAGCACAGCACATAACAACGTCCTGCCTTGCAGCAGCTTCACACCAGTCTGGAAAGTTCGTATGTTACGCCGAAGATCTTCGGCGTGGAACAGGCTCCAATTTGGCGATTGGCGTGGCGCAAGGCACGGAATTTTCAAAGATTTAGTACTAAACACTGTTAAAATTATCTTGTTTTTTGGCGTGGCGCAAGCTTTGGCGCAGGACCCTGGCGTAATCTTCGGCGTACACAAAACCAACTTTCCACACTGGGCTTCACATAAAACGGTATTCGATATATGTTTACAAAAGTTAAGAAGGAAACTCTTTGGAAGGTTACTATGGTGTATAGAAAGTCTAACTGAATTACTCGAACGCAACTAGGCGGCCTATTTGAAAGTTTCTCTGGAACTTGAGTCTTGAGACTGAGTCATCATCAGTGTGATCAGTCATGAAGCTGTTGAAGCATCAATGAAATCATTTCTTATATCACATCTAACAGGTAAAATACCTACAAAATCTACTTACAGTTGAGATGACACTCTTGTTAGACTCATCTAAGATCGCAATCTCATTCCTAGTCTTTTTGAAAGGTACAACTTCGCCTCCAAAATCGTATCTTCTCTTTTGCGAGTCGGCCATCTTGATATCAAGACACATTGGTTGGCCTCAGTGCCAAGAAGAGGCTTCATTGAGCTGTAATGAGTGACGTCATGAACTGTCTCTATGATGACGAACATGCTGTCAATCAATCAATCAATCGTCATTTATTCTGAAAATCCGATAAGCTTAAAGCTTTTTTGCACGGAGCAGATATTGCTGTATTGCTGTTCAAGTAATATTTTGATCATTAATGGAAATAATTTGTCGAGCATCGTGATTTCTCATGCCATCTCTCCTCTCGAATGTTCTTGGATAACCCCTCCACCCCATCACCCCTCAACGTCCACCCAATGACACTCAGAGCGGGCGTACAACATGGTCGCCTACGGGCTGGCAACACTGCCGGCTCAAGACGAAATTCATTCACATGAATTATGACAATAATTGTCAATTGACGATTGGTTTTTATACATTATCGACATTCTTAGTAATATACTGTATCTACCCAAAAATGGCGTAGTTTATGTAGTAAGCGCATTTATAGGAAGAGGGACGGCCTCTTCATGTAGAGGACCGTTTAGGGCTAGGCTATAATATTATTATTAACTACCCAACGCAGTTTAAATTTAATTCATGGATTTGTGAGCATGCAGAGGTCCATGTCTTTACGCTACCATCATTACATCTAACAAAAGTACCTTTGCTTGCAAGAATCTTACAACTGACTGCCAGAGAGGGACCTGACGTTATTCAAAAATAGTTGTACATTATTCATATTTACTAACTGCATATGATCAAGATGCTGTGAATCAATTACTGTAATCCCACCAAGTACTGTAATCAATTACAGTGAAAACTGTCTATAACGGTCACCTTTGGGACCTGAGAAAAATGACCTTATAGACAGGTGGCCTCTCTGTCCAGGTTGATTTCTATAGCAATTGTCATTTTGGGGTTAGGAAGAGTGGCCTTTAAACACAGGTGGCTGCTCTGCAGAGGTGACCGCTAATACAGGTTTGACTGTACAATAATTTTTACAACTTTTAGTATGTATTTCAGCTTTGTAATTTAAAATTGCTCGAATTTTTCATACCATCGTCGAGCACGTATTATTCAGATGTTCGAACACTTTCACAAATCGACATCGATGAATAAATACATCGTTAAGCAATGATGGTTAACATAGCGAAGAAAACTGATTGAGCAGCACACTGAAGCAGAGTTAGCTCCAGTCGATGATCAATTGAGTGATGAATTCTCATCAACTGAATATAAAAGAACACGCAGGAAATCCGTAATAAGTATCAGTAGAAAAATAACATTTAATACAATTAAAGTAATGCAGCAAAACCAGAAGCTACACAAAGCATACCTCACTAAACCAACTATCGACAATAAAAACCCTACCGAAAATACAGAAATAGGCTGTGAGGGTTCGACGCAGCCTGCTTGTGCATACAATTGGCAAGCTATTCTATATACACAACCAGTAAAATAGTTATTTATACTTACTATCTAAAACTGGTGGGAAGTCTTAACAATTGCAGAAATAAGTTTACACAAATAGCTTTTTAGAAACATAAATGATATAGCCATGCGTAGCCTTGGCACTTTTCAAGGCAGGATTGATCGAGTGGAAAACCTCAAACCATCCATAGGTGTTACCCAATTGACCAATTTTCTTCCAACTGTTGTGTTGATGCAGGATGTTGCGTGTCTTGCAAAGAAATTTCATCAAGACACAGTTCAGATATTCCAGCTGAGCAAAATCCATGTGATAAGAAGTCTATAAGAAGTACGATGGTGCTGCATTGTCAGTCTTTGGTGGTGGATTGTTGGTCGATGAAATTGGTGCAGAGATGGACTTGCTATGTGGCTGTTGAGGAAAAAAGTGAAGCAATTTATAATTCATCATAACACGAGACTTGCATACACAGGACCTACAAACTACAAAAATTAAAAGTCAGAGTTTTATTACCAACCACTAAATACAACATCTACTTCAGTCTTGTCTTCACAGGAGCAGCATTGTATCAGGCAAATTTATTACAACACATGCTAAACATGACTTATGACACCGTCAGGGTCTGATGTTGTTTGATCAAAGAGACTTGGGTTTGTAGGCCATTTCGTAAGATCTGAGCCCTACGCCCGCCAGCCACTCCACGACGTCATCACCTGGAAGCCGACCGAGATGCGCCGCCAAGGACACAGCAGGGTGGTATTGTATCGTGATGTATTGAATGTTGATTTGTCTTTGTTTGGTGTTACTTTGTCAGCCGCGTCTGACCGTGATTTATGGCGTAGTTTATGTAATAAGTGCATTAAGAGGAAGAGGGACGGCCTCTTCATGTAGAGGACCGTCTATATTAATTATTAAACATGACTTACTTGTGCAGGCTTTGCACTCTTGCTACCATTGTAAGCAGGAGGTGGGTAATTTGCATTCGCTGAACCACTGCTCTTCATCTCGTAACCTTTTCCGTAATCAACAGGTTTTTGGGCCTGTGGGTTGTAGCTATACTTCTGTAAATGGAAATAAAATAACATTGAGCATTGCGTTATCAGTCATGTCTACATGGAACTTCTCCCTAATGCTAACATACAGTAGATAATACTAAGGCTGGACCACATCGAAAAGGCATAACTGTCAACAAGAGAAAAAACCCTCAAAAGTTAGAATTTTACGTTGTTTCCAAATTTCAGTGGCTTGGGCAAAATTTGCATCTTGTCCAGTCCTCTTTCTTTCTAGTCTGTGTACAGACAAATTATTTTCCGGTGTTGTAGTTCGCCTGCATAGTAGTGAAAGATTCCTTGTTTGCCAATTACTAGCTACAGAGTAGTGTGCTGGGATCAAAATGCACAAAGTTGGGTTCTACATTCATTTTGTCATGTTTCTTCCTTCTGCACGAAATGACATTCCCGTACCTGACCAACTCCGGCTTGGATCCGTGGTGTTGTACCTCCACACATTCCATACAGGGCTTTCATACACAAAATAATAGCAGCAGCTCCAATGAATAACTCCAAAGACAAGAAAATGGATGTGGTCAAACTGAAATCGAAGCCATCCGGAGCAACCCTTTTCTGCTCGTTAAGACATATTGGATCATTCAATCGCAGCTCGTAATCTTGTCGGTTGTAATAGGAGCTGATTGGGATATCTCGAATGCGGAAACAATAAGTGGCGCCTTTCATGCGATCATAGAAGTCCGCAGCCAAGCCAAAGAGCACCAGCAAGACAAGCACAAGGAACCAGATGAAGATGTTGCACAGCAGATTCAACATACACTGAAAAAAAAAGAAGGAAAATCGTAAAAAACCCATGTGATCTGAATCGTGATTTGGCTATCTAATTAGTGACATGAACTAACCCCATGCATATGGGCACTAGCAGCTACAGTCTGCCTCTCGTAATTTCTGAAGCATTGTGAGTCAATATATATATAGAATCATAGATAGATATTTTATTTTGATCACAATAATTCAACAAATAAACAAAGAAAGATAAACGTTAATACAGCAAACCTGTCTATAATGGTCACCTTTGGGACCCAAGGAAAATGACAGGTTGCCTTTCTGTCCAGGTTAATTTCTATAGAAAGTGTCCTTTTGGGGTTATGATGAGTGGCCTTTATACACAGATGGCTGTTCTATAAAGGTGGCCACTAATACAGGTTTGACTGTACAATTTTGCTATCAAAATTACAAGATCAGAAATATATGCAATCATGGTCATCCCTGTGGAGAGCTAGACAATCCTCGTTTCCATGTACATAATCTCGTTCTAGTCACTTTGTAAATAGTTAATCTGTATTGATATTAGATTCATTCCTGACTGTTATCGACTGGCTGTTGACATTGTATTCATCTCGGAGATTGGCTTATTAGAACCTTTGACCTACCTCTCTTACACCGAGAGCATTACGAACACAACATGGCGAAGTGATTTGTCAAAGCCGTCTTTGCTTTTCCCGTTTGCAGTGCTTCATCTCTCGCTATCGTGGTAAGTGTGATTTCGTTCCTACGATTTTACCATTAACGAGTCGCTCATGTCGTCCGAAGACATGCCCCCATCACAACAATCCCGTAAGCTAAAAGCTTGTTTATTTGGGAGACCAATGGTTCAGTGTCACAAGACAGAGTAATAAGAAATAAGAAAGATTAATTGAATCTGTTCTAACAAGAATTATTCATTTGTTATTCGTATCTTGGCAGAAGGGATTTGAAAGATCTTGCTATTACAGTATAACTTGGTTAATATCACCTCGGATATTATCACGTCTCTGTTATTGTCGCAGAAAGTGAAACTTCACTTGCCAGTCCTTAAGCTTTTCTCTTATTCTACTCGGTTAATATCACCTTGGATATTGTCATATCTCGGTTATTATCACGGATTTCAAAATGATTTTTATGTTTACACTCGCTTATTGTCACGCTATCTGTGATTTGCTGCTTTACTTGAATTTATAGGGGCCGTAATTGTCGTGAAAGGAAAAGTTGATGAATTGTTTTTCATTGTGCTTGCCTTATTGAGCGTAACAAATCCAAGAAAATGAGTCTTGTGTTGCTGAAATCTCTACATAATAGCTCTGTTTGATGTTGATACAGAGTTTGCTGTTCTATAGCCTGCTTTTTGCTATTGTTTGAGCCGTTCCTGCAAAATTAGAGGTATGAATCTAAGACTCGGCTATTGTCACAACTCGGATAATATCACGTTCTACAATTTTCTCGAGGGTGTGATATAAACCGAGTTACACTGTAATTAAAATATGATCAAATTTCTTAATCAGATCATACGGATGTTAGTCATTTAGTCCAGGTCCATGAATGAGGCCCCATGTCATTTGGACCAATTACGCGGCTGGACCAATTATCCAGAAAGCAACATTTCCAATACATGGCAGTCCAATTAAGCAAACAGTAATATTGCGGCCTTGCGAGTCCACAAATAGTCTTGTCATTGGCTGGCAAACCATACCATATTTCCATAATGGCAGATAACCCACAACTTAACTTTAATGATGTACGCTAGCCTGATGACCAATCAATCAAGACAGTCTGAAATCGCACAGGTAAGCAACAAAACATCACAAATCACCAACTAACCAGATAGCGGTTATTGAAGCGAAAGGAGGAAAACATCCCAACAAAACCGGCCAAAGCGATCTGCAAATAAACAACAATAAACATTTATTATCGTTTTATAAATATCAAAACATAGGGGGTAAATCATTCGACTACGTCTCCATGACAACAGCATATCTTCAAAGGCCTGCCGCAATGACAACAAGCACGTGCAAAATAAAGTTACGGCAGAATTCTTCTGTAAACATTTTAGAAGTGCATCGAAACCAGCTGCAATTATGAACAGCTGTCTCAAAGCTGATAATTGCACGGCACGAGAGCTTGCCGCTAAGAAGGAAGGTGTTCGAACCACGAGCAATTGAGACAATGATCTGTAGAGCGTTGAGATGTGAGAACGAAGCGCTCAACAACCTTGCCGACTATACAGCAAGTCACTGCTCTTTCAATTATGGCGTGAATTAAACGGGTTAACAACCACCAGAACATGACAATGAGTTAATCCGATTGATGAGAAAGGATTTACATTGGTTTGATGGAGCAGCTACGGCTCATACGCTATTTTCTGCCGTTGACTCAACATGACTCCTCAACACAAAGGGGAAGGTCGTTTCGGCCGATTGTTTTTGAAAGGATGGCGACGAAAGCTGGCGAACTAACAAAACAGCTCCGTTGCTCTGCGCTGAACTCTGTGGCCATAAACCAACCGCCATATTTAGTCAAGATTGCCTTGGCAGGTTACAAGTTTTCAAATATTCAACGCTATCATACAGTTGCAGATACGCAAATATCACCCACGCTACACAGCAACACACGGAAAGGTGGGACGAACCATGCTTCGTCTTCGACAGCAGATTGACTGAGTTTGAAAAGCAACGTGCAATGAAGCCAACAGATTTATGCTAAACCGACGTTTTATTGACAAACCTAGCTTGATGCGACCTGCGAGAACGAAAGAAGTGCTAGCTTAGCCGTGTTTACTGTGTTTGAAGGCGTGCGCCAAATGTCAAGTCTCAAGAAAATATGAGCAACGCGAAACTAGTTATACAAACGATGAAATCGTTAGGCAAGCAACGCAACTGACAAGTTAGCAACAAACAACTAAAATAACAAATTGTATCTTCAAGGTGATTGCCAAAGCGACGACTATTTAGATGAAACTCAGCAAACGGCAAAATCGACTAAATCTTGTAATCTTCCCAAGCAAAAATCCAACCCGCAAACAAAAGACTGGTAAATAATAGAGCATCAGGCAACGAATGTGTAAGTACTTACAAATACTCCACCGAATAATCCCAAGCCATATTGATCAGCGAAATGTGCCGTCGATGTCAAAATAACGATGGACGCAACCCCCAGTCCAAATGTGCCGCAACCGAGAGCGAGTTGTAAAACGGAAACAATTCGAGTTGCAAGAACTGCTACGGTGATAGTAGCACGAGGTGCTCCGTGCTGCACCATACTGAGTTATGTATTAACCACAGTAACGAAGTAATAGCCGACAAACTTCCAAGCAAAACAGTGAGACTTGCAACGAACAAACCGATCCCAAGAAAAGTACTGATGCGCACCGTTGCACACACAACAGTCGTGCCGCAAATATGAGAGGAATTTCAACGTATCTCGATATCTGATTGGTTTAAACGAAATACGTCATTCAACAGCTGCATTGTGATTGGTTGTCTGATAATAAAAGACTATAGCTGATCCGTGGGACAAGATAGCTGCATGCACAATGATATGAATGATATGAAACGACATCATTTGCGGCATTCACACCAGTATTTCTTTTTTTCTTCCCACTCAAGGCAGGAAGCGTTCCACGCTNCTACTCGTCAGGACAGCCCGGCGGCAATACGAGTGCTGCAGCTGATTTTCGCAGAATGGGGTCCGCCCACTGAGCTTTTAGCAGTGAGCTTTTAGCTTTTAGTTTTAAAGTAAAAACTAATTTCCGTGCAGTTAACACGGAAACGTAACCAAGAAACTTTACGTAAACAACCACAAATACTAAATTGAAAGCAACTAAAAACGTTCCCCAAACAGATATGCTTTGTAGAAACCCTGCACTATACAAGAGACAGCAGCAAACACAAACGCTGTACGACTGTTTATTTCAATCAATCAAAGCTGTCATAGATTGTTAAAGGCTACTCATAGCGCATCAGCGTCATTCACATCTCGCCCCTGCAAAACAAAACGAAATAATTATGGCGACGTTGAACAAGATGTAAAACGATAAACCTAGAATAACCCAGCTGGTGCTGTCAACTCCAAGCTGCACGGACATAACAGGTGTTCAACAACAAAACATATTTAGTCTACAAGGTTGTTAATAAGTTACCCAACATTAAAATATCGAACGTTTTAAAATTTGAATATTTCACTTTTTTTACATTTATGTGAAACTCCTCATTTGGGTAGTTTTGACAGTCTCAAAAATAAAGCAGCAACTTGCTGTCTTTGGGAATAAATCCACTCTGATAAATTCATTATCCAATTTAAATTAAGTGGATTACAATTACATCTATAGAAATTCAGTTAGGATTGATTCATACAATGACGTTTTTCAAGTCTACAGTGGCGATATATATGAAGTCTGCAAATTCTACCCTCAGATAATCTTGACTGCAGAGAACATACCGTTAATATGTCTTACAGCAGTACCGACTCCTAATGATGTAAACTGTATAATTATAAACTGGTTAACGAGCAAGAACCTAGCAGCCTTGTGGCACAAACAAAGTAAAATTAAGTTGAAATTACCCTGGCTTTAGCATCCTCCAATTGACGCTTCTCGTAATGAGAAAAGTCATCAAAAATTGACGTTTGTGCCTTGTACGAATGAATAATCTTCAAGACCTGTTTGGCCTTGTCAAGAGGCACCTCCTGAGTGTCCCGAGAGTTGGTTACAGGCTTATTCTCATTGTTCTCCAATCGAATATGCCTCAAACTCATGTTAGGGACATCCTTCACGTACAACCATTTGACGTCGAAACGACCCTTCCATTTATCTTGCACCCAAATACCGGTCTCCACATTGCAGTCCACCTCCGATTTCATGACAGCAATACCACAAAAGTGTCCACTACCATTGACACTGAATAACAGATAAATGGGTAACTGTCCATTTTTCTGTTGCTCCTTGAAGGCCTCGTTGAGCCTACGGTTACCATGCTCCGTGCTTGTCCAGATGGAGTACTTGATTGAGCGGAAAATATCGTCCTCACTGTAACTCTTGATTATGAAAACGCGAGCATCCTTGAAGTTCAAGTTATATTCCTTGGGATTGTAACTATTTTCAGCCCACAGTTTCTTCAGCAGCGGTGAGCTGTCCTTAATCAAAGGCCCATCAGGGTATCTGCCATTTTCAGAGTTCTGAGTCTGGCGACCTAAGCGTGCAGCTCCCGTATTTTGCTGCTGTGGCCTTCCACTAGATTTTCCATTAACAGTTCCATTCTGCTGTGGATACGATTTTGACATCGATTGAGAAGAAGTTTTCTGTTGCGGGCGGCTGTTGTTATGTGGTTTCGGCTTAGCAGGTTGCTTAGCCACAGCAGCCCAAGATATTGGTTTTGATGGGGCATTAGACACTTCAGCATTGCTGGTCTGCACATGCGTTTGTGACGCACCAGAGCTAGCATGCACTTCGTCATCCCCATTACGAGGTGACTCACTGTCAGCAGAGATGCTTAGCGTTGACAGCTGCTTGTCCACAACAACACTGGGGTCACCATTCACAACATTCTGTCCATGCCCATCAACGGCAGATACAGCTGGAGCCACAACGGGTACACCATCCACCTCGTGATGCTGCGGCATAGGCGCCTTGTAAATATCCGGCAAAAGCTGGTTGGTTTGAGTAGCCTCCTGCTGCCCCCAAGACAAATTCAAGTCCGCATTACCAGTTGGGAAAAAGAACGAGTTTGGGCTGTTAAAGTAAGACCAAGATCCAACGTTGTTGCCGTTCAGGTACGCTCCTGAATACGTTGTGTTGTAGCCAGGATTGTTCTGATTGAAGAGATGATCAGGCGCCACATATTGGTTATCAGACGGGGCAGGGGCAGCAGCATTCATAGTTCCAAAACCAAAATTATTGTGCTCATACGGCTGGTTATTACTACCAGTTGACCACGTAGCCTGATTGAAGTTCGGAAATGACAATGGAAATCCTGCGGTATTCGTAGTTTGATAATAAGGTCCAGACACGTAAGACTCCGGTATAGCAGTAGCACGCATTCCAACAGGCTGCTGTGCTCCATTGGGATTCTAAACAGAAGAGAAGTAGCAAGAAGACAGATATTACAATGAACCTAAAACATATCCATAATTGGAACAAGTCAGCCTCATTTTTAAAATGGCAAATCAACACAATACATCATTGTGATCATAGTTTATTCATAATCCATTCAAAAATACATGATTTTGTGGAGCCATAAAATAAAGTCAGCCCGTCAAAATGATGGCCTGTGTATGCTGCTTTGCTCTGTTACTAATAATTTTATCAATATTTTTTCCTAGGAGCTCATAAAACTCAAAGTTCTGTCAAATGACTCAGCTCAGCTGTGCTTCAAAATTTTCAGTTTCTGTGTAGAGAATGCGGCTCCCATTTTTTGAAGTTGTCCGACGCCACTGCTGAACAAAAATAATTCTGTTCGTAAATTGTTCCTGCATTTTGTTTTGAACCTGGAAAGGCTTGGTTTAATAAAACCAGACGCTTAATAGAAGCAAAATACAGAACTTCCGAGGTGGTTTTATTATAAAATCGTGTGCTATCTGGAATATTCAATGAACTGAAATCAGCTGTATGTACTTTACGCGGTTGTGTCAAACGTGATTCAAGTTTGTCACACGCACAATATTAAAGTATGTTCATTTTAGAAGACATTTCAGGTAATGAGATATTGGTCCAGAAACCACCTGCAGTTCTACCATCTTTATTAAAACTGTGTTAGGTTCAATGGATATTTGTTTTAATCCAACGGAATTATGAGATCCACTGGATGAAATGGATACCCAATTAGTCAAGTGCAGCCCAGGTGTATCCTGCGATTCACTGAGTTCTCAGCCAAGTAGTGTTGAGTTCGTTTCCACAATTGAACATTTTTGACAGTAAAGAACTGTATGGAAATTCAGGAATCGTAGAAATGATACAATTGAATGGATTACGAAAGCAGCTACAGTCAAACCTGTATTAGCGGCCACCTCTATAGAGCAGCCACCTGTGTATAAAGGCCACTTTTCATAACCCAAGAATGACACTATCTATAGAAATCAACCTGGACAGAAAGGCCATCTGTCTATTAAGGTCATTTTCCTCAGGTCCGAAAGGTGACCGTTATAGACAGGTTTCATTACAACGCCTTCCGTCTGTGCATGCGAGAGGGTTTGACTTTCAGCATTTCAAAATCGTATGAACTACACTTGGCAAATTAACCTAGATTCAATTCTTATCTCATCCAGCTGCTTATTTCTCAAACTATACTTCCTGTTGCATAAATTAGTTGGTGTTTAATATGTGCAAACAGTCGGGGAAAATCTGACCAAATAATGTTACAAGTCAAATTTTGTCACCTGAATCACTTGCTTATTGGTGTTGTAAACACCAATATTCTGCTTTTCCATCTTGTGATTATCTGAGGGAGAAAACAATTTGAATCAAACAGTCAACGGAAGAGCAAAACTTAACCTTTCATAAACAAAACAACAACACAAGAAAATGTTTCCTTCACACAATTATGTACTAAGGTTCCAACTTTTTATCAAAGAAAGTAAACTAAAAGAATAAAGTAACTGAGAATACTTTTCTTTTTCAAATCCTTTTAACTTGATAGCGTTGAAATTCAATTCCACATTTGCAAATTAATTAAACCTGCGTGAAGCCTTCAAATTCAAAAACCAAGCTTCCAAGCAAAGTTGAACTCCTCGATAGTGAAAGTAAAGGTTTTAGCTGCAGAAAAAAGAACTGTCAATTGTGTATTCTCAGTTTCTTGAGGAAAATTGCTAGCAGAAGCAGTCAATTTTCTTCATCACAAACAATCTTTCATAAAAAACTTGCTGTTTGGAACTAAAGCGACGTCAGGGTGATACAACACGAACAAAAGGTGACTTCTATGTTTACGCGGGCAAAGAAAGCATCCAAAGACTGAAGTTTGGTCTACTACTTGACTTCATACGAAACCACCATAAGATATCCTGGCATTTTATCGTAAAAAATCAAATACAGAAGAAATCGTTGCTTCCTAAAGCTTAAAGGCGCAACGATTGACTTTTATTGAACTGGCTTTGAAAAACTCGCACTTACTGGCACTGCCGTTTGACGAATGATCTTTCGGTCGCTAAAGCGAAAAGAGAAAAAGACTGCTAAAATCGTAGTTTAAAAACTCTGCTCAACAGGACGAAAAATAGCAAGAAATAAAAATATGAATCAACGTAATCCACGTAGATCGAAAATGGCCGACAAAGTGTGGCGAGCGAGGTTGCTTCAATGAGACATTTTTATAAACGGTTGGCAATACGCTCATATTATAATACCTGGTCAAATGCAGCGTTGGACATGACAAGGAGCAAATTGCTTCCTTGATATCCTCCCTCCGAGCCTGTAAATACGTATAAATGGCCACTCAATGAATGCTTCCAGTCTCAATCGATAAATCGCGAAGATGGAACGAACGCAGAGAGGGAACATACACGCGCGAAACGTTGCATAAATTACAGTTGTTTTCACGATGTTTGCATAAATTATGCGGTGATGTCCTTATAAGGCATAAGGCCGATGGATTGAACGTGACCCCGACCGGCGGACTAACAAACCAGATGGTAAAAGCAGGTTGAAAATCTTTGTTTGTTTTAACTTTTTTCTGGTCTTGGAATTTGAATACTGTTCACTTTCCATGAAAGCGTGTCGCATAAACAGAGTTACATTTGTGCTACGGCTGGTGACGACAATAAACTCGCGAAATATCGCATCAACTTCATAAGATCACAAAGCCACAAAACGAAAGAACCAAATTTCGAAATGTTACAAAACAGCTGCTCACACAGAGAATTATTCCTTACAAAGCGTTCAGCTGCAAAGTTTAACTTATTTTTCCTGTCACTCAATTCCGACATCATGGCCAGGCCAATAACGATTTATAGCATGCGACAAAATAGTTTATTATCTTCATTAGAATAATGTTGGAAGCTTGTAAATGTAAAGCAAAGGATTTAACACAGAATGCAACAAAGTCACACAAAAGAATAATTTTTAAATAAGATCAATAGACTGTGCCCTATAAACTGACGAATTTTGAATTCTGTCTCAGATGTTTCAGCATTCCGCATATCTATAAAGCGGTATTCCATACCGATAAAGTGCCATTCAATAATAATAACAATATATACAAAATATGAAGCTTAATGTCGTTTCTTTGACAATAATAATCGCCATCATCAGAAGTGTCTTTCGTGACAGGTGAATCGCCGTGCACACATCACGCGGAACCATGGCAACGGCACGGCACAAAGCGACACATTCAAACGAATGCAGCCGTAAAATTTCCAGTGACGGTAAAGTAACATCAAGTAGCTTTGATCTTCCAAAGCTGAAAAGAAGCAAACCAGACGGTTAAAATTACAAACTACAATTTTTAATATTGTTTACAATAATGGCAGTCCCTTGGATACGATTTTTGTGTTTACAAGTTTAGTATCAGTTCACTGAATACAGTCAAACCTGTATTAGCGGCCACCTCTATAGAGCAGTCACCTGTGTATAAAGGTCACTCTTCATAACCTCAAAGTGATACAATCTATAGAAATCAACCTGGACAGAAAGGCCGCCTGTCCATAAAGGTCATTTTTCTCAGGTCACAGAAGTGACCGTTATAGACAGGCTTCATTGTACATGCAAAATGTACAGGGGTTGCATAACACAACAAAACAAATGTACAAACTAAGTAATTTACTAGCTATTTCGCTTGACATTTCTTGTGATAAACATTATCACAACAAACAGACACGCCCAAAGTGTCATAGAACTCCCAGCATTCAGCACTCCTACACTAATACCGCTATGTCATACAAAGCACATCAATAGAACGCTGAATGTGTTGGAAACGGAGCTTGTTCATCACAGAAAAGAAAAGTGCATTGCCAGGACAACTCTAGCTTGGAATACATCTAGCAGATCTACACTTACTCTGCTGGGTTTGCATATTAAAGCCACGGCCAGATCCATAATATTTATTAATGTAATATTAATACTCACAATAAAAATAAGCGATAAAAAACACAGTGTGTTGCAACGTTTCGACATATTTTCAACATGTCATCTTCAGGCAAGAGAAGGAGAACGGTTTATGTAACAAGCAAAAAGCTATTTATCAGAAATATTAATACTGTATCCATAATATTATCCATATAATTTCTATCACCAATAACGAGCGAAAAGCTATTTGGGAATAGCAGAACAATAGCAATGAGTAATCCGCATTGAGTGAAAATCACATTTTCAGTCCCGCTGCATGCATAGCTCAAATCACAAATTGGATGCAATTAGATTTCATTGCTGTTAATGATTGGTGAAAACTGAACAATGAGAGTAAAGTGGGTTGCTTGCTGGTCACCTTCTGGGCCAATGCTTGAAGGGACAACACAAATACTCTTTCTCACCACAAACAGGAAGAAAGAGTGTGGTGTGATAAGTGAATGCTCGTGCTAGTCACAGCTCACAATTTACGACTGTTATGGGAAAAATGTGACCGGTGCTTAATAATGAATCAGTATACGTTTCCCGGCAGTGCATAGGATGAGAATATAAAAAAACAACGACGCCCTACCTTCAGCCGGAATCCAAGAAGATCAGACATAACGCCGGAGAACAGAGACAACACAATAACTCTGGTGACATTTGATAGCAGTGGATTCATAATCAAGCCAGACACTTTGAAGGGGCTTTCCAGTTCCTGACAAGAATACAAAATGTTGTTAGCAGCTGCAGAATTGTACCCCAGACTATTTAATCTATCTAACTTTAGCTGATGAACAGAATTTTATTACTTATTGTCTATATAATATACAGCAGAAACAAAGTGTGCGTCTGCAAAGTGTAACTCAGAAGAGGATGTTTTGGTAATGATAAAGTTTTAGAACACATCCATAATGTGTTCTATTACAGAATACTACATTTTAATATCACAACCCGTTTAATATCACTTCAGTTTGAGAACCAAGCTCTGTCGGAATCAACTATTTTAACCCGCTTGATATCACAACTCGTTAATTATTATCACGATTTTTGACTGGAAAACCATAGTGATATTAACGAGGTTTCACTGTAGCCAGTTGAAATTAATCACATACAGCTGCATCATGATGGTATAAGACCAACATTGCCTTCAACATATCTCATCATGTGAGACCTCCGTTACTTATCCCATTTAAATGAAGACCGTGCATGCAAAAGTTAACTCATGTCCTGCTATTGACGTATATATACGTTTTTGAAACAAGTCAAAAGTAGCAACATACAACCAATCAGAAAGCTAGTCCCTAGCAATCAGCCAATGAGCAATCGATAAAGCGATTTCAAGTCTTCATTTAACTAGTTTTGTAAGCAGGACAAGGGTTAACAATCAACACAAGCAGGGGAAAGATCGTCGCAGCAGCATGACGAATATTGTACCAACAGGAAGGGTACACATTTTAAATAAGAAGAAAGGGTGCCATCGATATGATCATCATCATCATCATCATCATCATCATCATCATCATCATCATCATCATCGTTATCATCATCATCATTTATTCTGAAAAATCCGATAAGCATGCAAAGCGTTTTTCCACGGAGCAGATCAAGAATGTTTTACCGCCATTTGGTGTCAGAAATATGGTATCAATGAAATGAGTCAAATGATTAACTGTTCCACAGTCTGACATCAAAATAATCTCATGACAGTTGATAGAATGTTATCATTTGTAGATTGCTCTTGCTTTACATAGATTTGTACTTTGTAGCAACGGAAGAGGCAGCACGGCAGAATGTTTTGCACAATAGAGATCAGGGACGTTTTATCAATAGGCACTCAAAGCACGTGCTTTAGGCCTTCAGTTTGGATAGGCCATTTTCAAAGACAATTTCCAACATTCAAATGTACAGTATTTAGATTATGTCAAGTGCAATCACATCCAGAGTGCCAAGCTGAACTAATGTATCCTGTGATACAAGACATAAGCATGAGAAAAACGTTTCTGCAATGTCAAGTAACGGAACTTTAATTAGGACCATAAGTTTCAGAATATTTAACCATCTAAGATAGGCCCCTTAGGAACAGTGCTTTTTAAGCTCTATTGGCTCTTAGGACGGCACTGGTGATCTGTTATACCTTCAGAAGTTTTGTGGCAAGTTTGAGCACATTGTTAGCGATGTTGAGATCATCTTTCTTGTGGGGAGATTGCTCCATCTTGACATATAAATTAATCTACAAGGAGAAATCAAACAAGAGATAGAAAACGCTACGGCATTTAACCACACACAACATAAAAGCACTCAAATCGCCAGCAACGGCAATTGTTGATTAGCTCTAGATGATGTGAAAACGCTCTGACGAAACAAAACAGTGCTTTGAAGAAGCAAAATGTTTTAGTTCCTCAGGAAGATAAGTCCATAACATCATTAAATGGTCTGACATTGAAGTTATTAATTTTCAAGCTGTTTATTTTACCTTGCAATAAGACCACACAATCGTTGAGTTACATTCTTGCATTAGGATCGAATAAATCAGTTCGTGGACCTATAGTACTCGATCTGACTACGCCTAATTCTATTAAATCACCACTACGTTAAAATACAACAAATATGTTGATTGATTGATTAATTGATTGATTGTAGTATATTTCAGACATATAAACAAATCTTTACAATAATGTGTTTTACAATGGTTATGTTATACAGTTGTGTTATAGTGTACAAAATTTTCGTTTGTTTCTTTATGTTTGTCGGCTGTGGTAGAAGTCAAACCCAGGAGTAGTGATTGGCAGTCATGCATCGTAGTCATTTAACCATAAAGATTACAAAGGTCTTTTTCTTCTTTCTTCTTTCCTCCTTCTTAATATTGAGTACAGAATTTCAATAGATATACAGTCAACTCCGCCAATAACGGTTCCGCCATTACCGGAATTTCGTCAATAGCGGTGAATTTTTGATGTCCCAATGATTGTTACGGTCTGCCTTTGCTAGATATATCCGC
>OFHS01002420.1:0-15486 GCA_900245855.1 Calvadosia cruxmelitensis | reverse complement strand
GTAATACGTAACTATATTAAAGCTAATGGATATATATCAGGAAGGATTGTGCCAGAAGCCGTAACCCCGGGCAAAGTCGTCAAATTCTACAGACATGAACTGTGGTCCGTTGTCACTTACCAGTTCATCAGGTATGCCGTGGACTACAAAGATCTCCTTGCACTTGTTGATCGTTTGTTCACCCCTGGTGTTGGACAAGTGACGGATTTCCAACCATCGCGAATAGTAATCGGCGACGACTATATAGTATTTCCCTTCAAAAGCGAACAAATCGGCACCCAGCTTTTCCCAAGGGCGAGACAGGAGTGGCATTGGCTGCAGTGGCTCGCGGTGTTGCGTCGGACGGGCAGCCTGAAAGGAGGAACATGCAGTCACCGTATCATTGATAGCTGTGTTCAATCCTGGCCACCAGACGGACAACTTGGCATTCTCATGGCATAGGGATATGCCTTGATGGGTCTCGTGTAATTTGGTCAGAATCTCCTGGCAGCATGCTGTCGGGATAACGATGCGGTGTCCGTGAACGAGGAGATCCTGAATCACAGACAGGTCCCCACGAGCTGCATAATACGATCGACCATATGCAGGCATGCTGGATGGGTCCGGCCAGCCATCCAGTACCCAATCTTTACGGGGGTAAGCTCGTGGTCGCTAGATGTTGCTTCGCGGATGGCTTGCAAGCGCTTTTGGCTCACGGGCCAGCCAGAGGCGACAGCATCCACGTAGGCCCTGATCTCGTCGCTCTATAGGGATTCACTGTCTGTAGGGCTCTGACGGCTGCGGGACAACGCATCCGCAACTACAAGGTTCTTGCCAGGCACGTGTGACACCACAGGATTGAACCGCATTAGCCGTATCAGGAGGCGCTGGCAGCAAACAAGGGCCTTGTCCAAGTCTTTTGTCATCATAAGGGTCACAAGTGGCTTGTGGTCAGTGAGAAGGTCGAACGATGGCAGTCCAACAAGATATTTGGAAAATTTCTCGCAAGCCCACACACTCGCAAGACATTCCTTTTCAATTTGTGCATACCTCCTCTCCGCGTCAGTTAGCAGACGAGAGCAAAAGGCAACTGGCACGAGTAACCTGTTCTGCCGCTGCATGAGGACACCCCCCAGTCCGTACGAGCTGGCATCCGCACTCACCACAATGTCTTTTGTCTAATCAAAGTAGCTCAGGGATGGCATGCGGCATACTTCCGTCAGAGCCTGGTCAAATGCTTTCTGCTGCAATGGCCCCCAAATCCACGCAGAATCTTTCTTTAATAAATCCGCCAGCTGGCGGATGGTAGTTGCCAATTCTGGCACAAATTTCCTGAGATAATTCAACATGCCCATTAGCGTACGAATATCTGCCACATTAGACGGGGCGGGCATACTGGCGATGGCCTGGAGCTTGTCAGGATGGGCGTGTATACCTTCAGCACTGATGCTGTGGCCAAAGTAGGTCAATTGTCTACATGTAATCTGAAATTTGGCCTTGTTGAGCTTCAGCCCGCATTTCTGGATGCAATCAAAAACACGGGCGAAGCGTTCGTCGTGCTCCTGTTTTGTGCGTCCGTACACAAGAATGTCATCCATAATGACCGCACAACCCTCGACAGAAGCCAGCACGTCTTGCATTTTTTCTGGAAAATTTCTGGGGCACAGCTAATCCCCATCGGAACTCGTTGGAAGCAATATCTCCCGAAGGGCGTAATGAAAGTTGTCAGTAGAGCACTCGAACTGTCCAAGGGGATCTGGAAATAACCACTGAACGCATCCAGGGCCGTGAACCAGGTTGACCCCACGAGACGGGGGGCGATATCATCCAGGTTTGGCAGCATGAGATGCTCGCGCTTGACAGACATGTTTAGGTGTTTGTAATCGATGCAGAGTCGTAAGGCTGCTGTTTTTCTTCGGCACAGGAACGAGAGGGGCACATCACTCAGTCGGTTCGATGACCACCGTAATTACCCCATGGTGTTGCAGCCGGTCTAGCTCATTCTTGACCTTGTCCATTAACGGGAATGGGACACGACGCGGTGTCGTCACACAATACGGAGCGGCCTCCTCGCGCAAGGAGATTGTCACGGGAGTCGTTGCCATGACGCCAAACGAGGCAAAGATTCCGTCAGCATTGCAATTGCGTGACACCAAACCAAACGACACACACGCATCAAGACCCAGCAAGTTCATAGCAGGGCCCTGGCAGACATACAATTTCAAGCGTTCATTGTGAGCACCATACGTTACATCAGTATAACACTCACCCAGACATGTGATTGTTCCGCCTGGAGAGAAGAGCTTTGTGGTAGAAGTCATGAGTGTAGGAGAATGGGGCAATGCTTTGTGCGTGGCGGCTGTTATGACAGTGACATCCGCCCCCGTATCAAGTTTGAAAGGGATCGGCACTGTGTCCACATACATCGTTACCAGCCATGGATCAGATGGCAATGCGGAATGCGGGGCTAAATGAACTGCGTCAATGAAGAAGGTGTCATGCTCATCGTCAGGGCTCAACGCCGTCACCGGCACCGCCGCAGACGTAACTTCGCGGACGGCCGGAGTCGTGCAGACATTCTCAAAATGACCTTACTTGTGACATTTGCGGCATTCCTGTCCGCTAGCGGGGCATCGAGCGGCACCATGGCGGTACCCACATCGGTCGCATTTGTCGTGAATGGGCGGATCACTGCGAGGGGCACGGCTGGCAGGCCTGGAACCACGGGGGCGAACTTCATCGAGATGGGCTGATGCTGGTGCCGGGCAGGCCATGGTTTGTTGAGCCATTGGACGCTTGACCGTCTCCGTCTGATGAGCAATGCGGACAGCCTTTTCCAGCGTCAAGTCTGTGGTCAATTGCATCTTCTGGCGGACTTGGCGATCCGCAAGGCAAATGACGAGTCGATCGCGCACTTGATCATCGCGATCCACATAACCACAATGTGTACTAAGCCGCTGGAGATCGCGCACAAACTCCTCGACGTTCTCGCTAGCGCTTTAGGTACGACCCTGAAACATCGCCCGCTCGTGGATAATGTTCCGTTGCAGGATAAAATAATCCCCAAACTTGCGGACAAGGGTGTCGAAATCCTCGCCGCTCTCCGTAACAGCAACTGGGTCTCCTTTCGTCTTCTGCTCAAAGGTCGTTTTCCATGAAAACGTTTTCATGATCTTAACAGCATCCTTGCTGTCCATACAATATAAAAGTGCATCGCGCTGGCACTCACCATCTTCTTTATGGAGCTTTGTGGCTCTTCAAAAGCATTGAAATTCTGCGATCTAGTCTTCCCACTCTTCGGAGCGAAACGTAAACTTGGCCGGCTGTTCGTACCGGGCCATGACAGACACGGGGCAGCTGCAACACTAATCCGAACGATTAATTGGCACTTGGATTCGATTCGACCTGACACCATGTAAAGTCAGACAAACTCAGAATATGACGACTGACCAGTTCTGATCACATTGACATCCAAAGAACCAAGATTGCACAAGAAAAGCCAGACACATAGCAAACAGATAACAATGAGCAATGGACAGGTTAACAATTAACAACACACAGCCAATCACATTATACAACAAATGTAACATTACACGCCTGACCCCACCACTGCAACGATCCAGTTAGCCACATTAGTGTTTTCCTAGCAGTGGCATTCACACTTAAGTAATGACTACTTGAGCCTGCTTGACCACTGCAGTGCAGAATAGAAAGTTGCCAAGGAGATCGAGTCTTGTTACCTGCCAGTTTACCAGCATTTTCCTCTATATTCTACAATTTATAAAAATGCTGTTCACCTCATTATCTGAGCCTCAATGAAAATCTATGGTAGCATTTCAAATTTGTTCTCGCAGAGATACACATGGAAACATCACAATATGCAAAACCCAGCAAGAAACTTATCTGCCATGGCAACCATATGGTCTAGCTTACCAGATGCTTCAAAATTTGATGATTTTGTACAAGAACGACAGTGCTACTTCGCAACACAGTGTTTATCATTGATGCCAAAATGAAAGGAGATCTGTAACATTTCATCAGATGCCAGGGCAACATAACCCATTGCTGATATCACCCAGAGTTAACCCTTTCCCAACTAAACCATCTGAAATCGTCCAGAGAATTTCCTGTCGTAAGGAATCACATGGCATAAATCCATCCAACAACATCTGGATATTACGTTATCTTCCATCACGCTACAGCTACATGATTGCTGATGCAGCACAATTCTTACAGAAATGAGAAAACCAACCTCCATTGATGTGTTCAAGTTCTGTTGCATATCAGGGTGGACTGGAACATAATTCTTCCATTTTCATCTATTTCCTTAACCCTATTAGTGCAGTACTCTCCTTACTATCTGTCAGTCATTACACACACGCCATAGCCAAAGAGTAAAATGCCGCCATATAATCAGGCAAAAAGTGGAATAAAATCAATATACAGGATGCACTCCGTTTGCAACAATCATGCCACAGCTAAGACAGGACAGATGCACGACAATGCACTCACGATCCTCTGTGTCTGCGTCATTCTTTTCAATGTCAGCATCCGAAGCATCAGAGTCTTCGTCATTCGAATCATCTTCGCTGTCACTATCACTACTCTCTCCCCCATCGAAATGACCATGATAACCTGAAGGAGGGGAGCCAGGTGGAGGACCAGGGGGCACTAAACCAGGGGGCAAGCCATGTATGCCATGCACTGGAGGAGGTAGTATGACCCTACAAAAATAAGAGATTTCCAATCACAGCTAAAACTGCCATGACTTCAAAATGTTCAACAGCACCAACAGCAAAAGTGATTTTCTTTCATTGAATTTTCCGAATAAATGCAACAAACCGTATTCTGCGCAAATTACTGTTGTTTGATATATCGCATTCATTTTAATGCCGACATACTGATATATGAAAATGTGTGGAAGACGAAAGACGAGAATTGATGCTTTGACATTCCACATGATATATACTTCATAGAGACGTTGCTGGTCCCACGACAGGGAGAGATGGCAGAGTTCCAAGGAGTACATATGGTCGCTGGTGCCAGAGCTCTATGTCGTGTGACACTGCTTAGATAAGATGGCAGACAGAGTTGTTGATATGACGAAGTACAGACGGCAAAGAGGATGATTACAGGATGACAAGGCTACATATTCTTACAATCACGTGACTACACAATGACGGCATTTAAGTTCACACAGACCGCGCGTAAACCACTACAAATGCATTCAGAGCCAATATAATTATCAAAAATTAAAATGGAATGAAAATAGTACTAACCGGTCAATTTTGAAAATATTGGAATACTTAAAAAACCATTTCTCAGCATTCTTATTCGACCAGAGAAATCAGTGCATATCGGATATTTTGATTGGATTAAGAAATTGCCATAGCACTAAAACAAATACCGTAAATCCACAGAAGACCGTCAACAAATACCTTTCTCCAGCAACAGGTAAGGGGATGTCGCCAGGCTCTAAGGCACCTGCATAACAAACAAGGCCAAGCAAGACATTAGCTTCACCGAATATGCCAAAATGAAAGCGAGGAAATGTAACATAATGGACTTATTCCTTTCTGTCCCTGAGATGCAATAGAACCGACTTAGCACAACCAACTTAAACGTCTAATGTAGACTGTCACTGCTTGTCATTACTGGCGCAAGAATTATAACACATTTACTTGGACTGGATACAGCTGCAAAAAATACCAAATTATCAACGATGTGGCCTCCATCAAGACATCACGCATCCGACCAAAAGCGGGATCACAGGATCCTGTTCTAGTTAGTTAGTGGCCACTTAAATTATGCGGCATTCAAAACATACGAGTAACAAATTACCATTATGTCTGGAATAGTAACAGCTTATTAAATATTCAAGTCACTTATTCAACTCAAATTGAAGTACAAACCTGACAAATTTAAATAAATTCAGCAGCTGCAGATGAATAGTAGTGAATTGTAGAATACCTGAGTGAGGAAGCGGGATGTCGGGAAGAAGAATGTCTGCATTTTCATGAGCCGCTTTCAACTGTTGCTCAAGTTCACGCTGCATGGGCAAAAGTAAAGAAAATAAATCCATTGTACACAATCACCATGGTAGCAGCAGACAGCAGGAAACAGTAGAACATCTCCCATCGTTCGACCATTGATTTAATTTACCTCTTTCATCCGTTCCGCTTCTACAAAACAGAAAATAGAAGAAATCTAATGAATTATAGGCCCATCAGATTTTGCAGACAGCACTTTTGTTTAAAACTGCCATGAAGACCACAGAATATAGACTAATACAACTCTCAAGTAGTATTCACATTAAGTGAATATGTAACAGTAGCTTGCAAAAGGGCAAAGGACGAAATAATTTAGAAAGATCAAGGCTGGGCCTACACATCGATTCACAGGATTAATCAATTAGTCAGCTCACCTACGAGCTACATTCTTTAACTGCATATTTTACAGACCAACAAAATCTTTGAAACTCACGGCATTCGTAAAGGTGCCTGAGACGCTTGGTGTCAAATTCCATTTGCAGTCTAGACAAAAGGACAACAAACATACAATGATAATTGCTGCAAGGAAATCAGAGAGCCGGGTCATGCAAGATTGGCCAGCTGAAATGACCATCACAGGTATTGGGTTCTAATAATACTATCATTTTTGAATGAATTAGGATTCAGATAAGAGAATGGTGCCAAGGGAGAAAATACCACTTATATTAAAATAGTGCTGGTTGATCCAGAAGCTCCACCTTCACTGGAGCGTTGCGGAAGACCGTTTTCTAGAACGTAGCCGTAGTGGAGGGAATTAAGTCTTAGCTCTTGAGCAATTGAATCTTTGCTTATGGGCTCCATCTAAAAAACAAGTATTTTGCTTATACCACATAACAGACCACATTAAAAGCAAAACTCACTTCCGTAATTCATCGTATTTTTCCTTGCTTTGTTTCTCCTGCAATCAGGCATAATTAGTTAGAATATTTTATCATTTTGAAAGGCAAAGATGGAAGCGCTCATTGAAGACTTGCGGATTATCATTGAAGATTATAACAATCAACTAGTGATGCCGAAAAATGAAAATTGAAAGACCGATAGATCTATAAACAAATGGGCTTTTGATAAGCATGGTAGACATGGAATGATTTGTGAAACGGAAAAGCAGATAGATCAAATGAAAATATTTCTAATAATGATAATAGTAATAGTAATCTAATAATTAAAATGGATTAAAACTAAATAACTAAATAATAATAAGAATAACATTAACAATAAAAATAATAAAATATTATACCAGTCCATAATACTACAGTAGAATAATATTATATCAATATTATAATAATTGTATTAACATTAACAGACAATGTGGAGCCGATATCTCCCATCACAGAACACACATTCTAAGCTGATTGGATGTTCCACATAGTATGCTCTCCTATGGAAACCACATAAACTCTGTTTCACCCCATTTTCACAGAATCTCGTTTGACAACCAAAGTTTTAAATTGCGCAATAATTCTCGAAATTGAAGGCATTGTAAATGTACAAAATTTTGCTCAAATTGAAAACATATTTTTTGCAGGAGGTATTTATATCAGCATATATCTGCTCGCATAATAAATAATTATCTGTCATCGGCACTTAATTAAGCAGAAAGTGAAATGGAGCACATCTGGAAATTGTGTTTGGAATTTTTCCGGCTGGACCAAAGATACAAAAGTACAATTGCATCAAAATGTGTCCAAGAAAGTTAGCAACAACGGAAACTTGTTGTGCTAGAGGGGAATATTAACGGAGCTAGCAAAATAAGTTCTCCTTCAGAGTAAAACATGTGGAACCAGACTGATTGGGACAGTTGCAACATCAAACAATTTCCAGGCAACCTTCATTTCAGACACTTACGTAG
Organism: Calvadosia cruxmelitensis; assembly: GCA_900245855.1. Taxonomy (NCBI): domain Eukaryota; kingdom Metazoa; phylum Cnidaria; class Staurozoa; order Stauromedusae; family Kishinouyeidae; genus Calvadosia; species Calvadosia cruxmelitensis. The sequence continues at coordinate 7,608 of OFHS01002420.1, read as the reverse complement.
AGACCTAACACACGGTCATACGTCTCCTTCAGTTTCCTCTTCTTGTCCTTTAGGGCTTTCTCGTTTGGCAGTGTAGCCATACCTGCATCGATTTCTGCAAATAGACACAACCGAATACAATGTCAGGAGGTATGGTTATCAAGGCCATCACTGAGTCTAAGGCAATTGAAAAGGATAAAATCCCTTGCTTGTGACTTGTGATTTCGATACCATTTTCTTGTGTCTCACCATGCAGCTCTTGTGGTGATACTTCCTTTATGGCAAATACTTCCCACTAAAGGTGCAGGCGTTATCAGATAAGAAGAGTAACTAAATAAGCTAATAGCTAGACAATTAAAACCACAGAAAACACAATGGTGTTGGCTGGGCTGGGAGTTGAACCCGATGTACCTGACTAGTAACCATGTATACTAGCCACTAGACCACACCATTGCGTAACATCTCCTAAACCATAAGACATCATATGATTCGGTGAGGGTTTTTGATCTGTCTACAATGTCTCTTTACAAGTCTACAGCAAGCCCCATAGGAACCACAGCTCTTAGCTATGCAGATCAGTGATAAATCAACGCAGTAACAACAGCATGAACTCACATTCACCTATTATATCAATCTTGTGCATCTCCTCAAGAATGGACTTTGGATCCTTCAATTTCAAGACTGTTTCCCGGACCATCTTTCTCTGCTTTTTGTTCTGCAAATAAGTACAACATCATCAGCAACAGCAGCGATGCGATGGACTGCCAAACTGTATAGTCACACATTACATCACATTCCGCCATTGCCCATTCCACTATCAGAGGCAGTCTTGGATGCCGAATCAATTGTCAAGCTGATTGACTACAAGTCTTTGTTTATCTGAGTTTTATGGATGGCCGGGTCAGTACGCCTCCAGTAAAGAAAACATGACAATAAGAGCCGAACATCATACATGAAGCAATGAGAATGCAGCTCACTGGCAGATCAGTACAACAGTGCAAATAACCCCAGAGGTCACTTCAATAGTAGGCTACACATTAGATATCACAGTTGGGCCTACATGCTGTATTGCCACATGGCTGTGAGAAATCAGAAAATCCTAGCTAGGACTGTGTTACTATAAACATTAGGGTGGTTCAAAAAAAGTCGACTTTCGAAATGTTACCGGGATCAAGGCGAAAAAGTTGTGAAACATGGTAAAAACGTTGCATGTAAAAGGAAATTCAATTCGAAGCACGTTTACAACTCTCGAATTGAGCTTGAAGTTTTGCCCTTTTGAGCCATTTTTCTCCGTAGTGAGCCTTCTTGCGTGACTTCCGTTTTGACCACAAATCGGGTTGAATTCGTAAAACCGCAATTATGATGCCGTTTCTGGGCGTAATTTAATTATTTTACCCTTGCTAGAAAGAGAAATAAATTGTCTTTCTTATGCATTTAGTTATAACGTTAAAAACGTATGAAAACATAACAAACCGCGCCTTCAAATTCGCAACTTTGGTATATGAGCAAATTTATGAATAAGAGTTCAAACTGGCATCGATGGAAAAAGTTATAAGATATGATAACGGTTTCACGGGGTCTGCATATCATTTAGCTACATATTGATATCAAAACCAGTTCAGTTCTTAAAGTAGTTTCGGTAGAATTGAATTAAATGTACGGAAAATTAGCAGTTTTTAAGCTAAAATCTGGTCTTCTGAAATGATTTTTGTGTGGTCGCCACATTTGCTCTATGGACGTAAACTTTGAACCGCTGTGTAGCTAAATGACTCAGGATTCGGGTAAGCATGTTCTTTCGTTTATTGTCCTCCGACTTCTGTGAGCTAATTTAGTTTTACATAGCACTACTTCAAAATCGCCCTTAGCGGCATCCAACTAAGGAGTCGCGGTAATCAAATTTCATGTGTGCGATCGCTTATCCAATTTCATGAAAGTGTTCTCGGAAATCGATTAGAATTACGCAGCCATCTGTTGCCATCTCGTTCCGAACTTGAAATGAATGCCTTCGGTAGTAACTGGCTAGCTGATCGTCTCACAACGCATGGAGGCAACGGAAAAGGCACATAATGTGCTATAATGATGATGTTGAACATTTGCACAGCAATCATGACACGAAAATAAAGCCATGAACGGCGATATTTTCAAGCAATTCAATCCAGAACTACGAATAAACTCAGCAGTCTAACTGAGTGCCAATAAATAAATCTGCTCATCTGTTTTTGCTCTATTCGTTGTGGGATGTCGTTCGGGTCGGCTTTTGCCTAGCGGCCGTGATGTGAAGTCGTTCAGGAGGGAGAATCCATACGTCAGATTGTCATGCTATCAAGTGCAAATAGGCCATGTACGAGCTCCAACAAATAGAAAAAATGGCAGAAGTAGTCTTCGTGTTTCGTTCACAGTTATAATAAAGCGTCACACACTGGTGCAGTGTGTTTACCTGATCTATCAAGGACATCACATAAATGACAGCAGCAACTTCTGAGAACACCAGCCGCGCTAGGCGCTACATGAATCATATCTCTGAAGACGCCGGACGTTGCGATCAACCAATTTCAATTTAAAAGCAGAAATGAAAAAAAAACCTGCCTACGGGAATTCCATGACATGTTGACAATTTTTCACCAATATATAAAGGGTTTCGCGAAACAACCGTAGTCGCTACACGGAAACTGTTTCGGAAGCATTTCTTTTCTCTTGAAAACTGCTATCCTGCTGTTCATTTACCTATATTCTACTAAAACTACTACAGTACAAGCGATAGGCGGATTTTAATTAAAATATGCAGCTTAATAGCAAACAGAATCAATAAAATTATCTTCACATTTTCAGCTAGCCGATTCTTCTGTCTGTGGCAATTTGACACTTTGTTCGGAAAATTTCTCAAAAGTCAAAGCTACGACATTTAAACTCAGATTCTCCGAGTTATGTGGCTGTTTCGTTGTCCGTCAGAGTGAAATAAAGGTTGAATGAGCAAACCACCAGCGTGAAGTTTGCAAGGAGAGTTTGCCACGATGGGTCAAGAGTTTCAAGTTTGATGCTGGGTTGTCTGAAGACGCCTCGTGAAATCTGACTCCTCTCGCTGCTGATAATGATTAACAAGCGGAGCTTTCGCATCTGATCGCCATCACCGCTAATACGGTTCAAGTCGCTGTGCGGCAGAACACAAAACGACGATTCTAGAGTTCTAAACATGCTTTGAATTGAATTTCCTTTTGCATGCAACGTTTTTACCCTGTTTCACAACTTCTTGGCCTTGATCCCGATAACTTTTCGAAAGTCGATGTTTTTGAACCACCATAATAAACATGTATGTATGACTAAAATATCAGCAACGCAATCATGAAACTTCAATAACTTAACCACTTAATATCCTGGCAATATAACTTTTAAAGCAACAATTCTTCTTGAATGAAATGGCCTACAGATTAATTAGCATGTCAATGTGAAAGGCTCGTAACACAGCCTTTACGAAACATCCACAATAGTGACAGCTGCTTTTGTAGAGGCTTGTGCTAGACAACTTTGGGCATCCAAATGCCCAACACTTAATCCATAAACACAGAGATGGACAACAAAAAACATCAATTAAGAGCTCTCAAAGTGATGTTGGGTACCTTTTTCAGTTCCTTCTTTCTTGCTTCTTTACCTGTCAATAAACATATGGACAAGACATGTAGGCATGACTCCGAGATCTCAACTGAATCACTCGTAAAACGTTTCTCTCTTGCCGTCTCGTGCGAGTCGAATATATTATAGCCCTGGTTGTTCGTCATGGAGTCTCACACGAACACCCTCACAGTATATCCAAAATAATAATATCACAGGTCCACGGTGACCGCTGAACTGACATCAGCTCAAGTCTCAAACTCAAATACTCAATAGCTCATGGGCCCCAGACTGCAGCAGTATGGCACATCTCCATGAGATCTCGCGTGCACAGAGGCTGAAAATTCAGGTGCAAATGCAGAAAATACTGAAAAGGATACTAAAGTGAACATTTCAGGTGTGCCAATCCCAAATGCATAAAATAGGCCATAAATCTCAGCCAAAGTACAACTTGGCAGCTGTATTTATAGCAAGAATGGCTGTGTGCATATCACGAATGAAGAGCAACATAAATTATTTTTGTTGTAAACAGTCAAATATCAAGTGCGCAAAGTTTTGGAACTCAACAGATGTCGGGTGCACACTTGCCACACTCTGCAGTCCAGGGCTGGATCAGCTACCTTTTAAAAGTAACTAGCTACAGCTACAAGCTACTTTCGTCAAAAAGTAGCTAGCTACAGCTACAAAATACTTTTCATGAAAAAGTAACTGTTGAAAAGCTACTTTTCTGAGCAAATAAAAAATAAAAAGAAATAAATGTGCTAGTACCACAAACATCGAACGACCCATTGAAAGAAAACTAAAGTTGTGTAATTGCCAAGCAATATAAATATACCACACGGGATTACAGTAAAATGTGAAATTGTAAAATGGTGGTGAACAGGAAGCAGTCACAATGGCCCTTTATCTCTTACTTCCACGTGCTTTCTCAAGTTCGACAACGAGCTTAACGAGGCTGACAATATTTTCGTTCTCAGGGCACACAGCATACAACGAAGAAGAATACCTCGACGAGCCTCCACAGGAGCATGAAAAGTGAAATACTTTGGCGATAAATATGGCCAAGGCGAAGCAGTAACGAGTGTTCTTTGCGAAGCGCTCTCTGTTGTCGAAAATGCCATGTTGCTTGCTTGATTCAACTGATGATTCATCAATGATGAATTGTTGGCTGTGAGACTATTTAACCACTTGCAAGACAACAGTTTACGGAAACACAGTAACATAATAGATTCCCAAGCGACCAAGCTGTTTCTGAAACTGACAGTGCCGCCGTTTTGCTTATGCCTTGTCGACACCTTCCTATTGTGAAATGTTGCCGTCTATGCAGGCGGTCTGCCCGAAAATCGCACCAATTGAAAAAAGGCGAGAACACCTGAGCGGTATTTACGTTACCAAAAAATAACTAGCAGTTACTTTTATTTCGCTACTTTTAGCTAAGCTACTTACATCCCTGCTGCAGTCTGGCTCATAACATTGGCTGGCCAAGTGCCCTACTGCCCGGCAATCTCCGCCGCGCAAATCTGGCCTGCTGGACCCGCAGCCGCGCAGATTCTAAGAATTGAGCTCAGCTGCAGACATTTTCATAAGAAAACCAGGCTCTGCCCGCGCAATCCTCACTGTAACTCTGTTATTCAAGCTGATAACTGCGGCCGGACCGCGCATTTTTGTCACATCAACGAGAGGCCAACCGCGCAAAATATTTCTGAAATTTTTCTCCACCGTGCAAAATACAAAGATTCTAGTCTGGGCCCTAGCCCCTAGGGCGGGCTTAGGGGCCTATCTATTTTTGTCGGTGTCCAATCATTCCAATAGAGATTGTCTAAGATTAGATCAGTAGGTTCCCCACATAAAAGAGAAAATACAACACGTAATATGAACTGCTATTCAGACCACTTACGGGCTTGGTCAGTGGGGTTCATGAACTTCCCACTTTTGGTGGTGCTCGTCGATCTCCTTCCCATGGTTCGCGGCTACAAGTGTCTCAACTCTCAAGCTCAACAAGAAGGGTGGAAATTAGTCCTTTAGCGACAGCTTTCAAGTAAGATATAGCTACATAACTATAAATATAAATCCACAACAAGTAATAACGTTTTATCAGCAGACGTTTCGACTTTCGACCATAAACTAAAGAAAATAGAAAACAAGAGAATGTGACTGAGAAGCTTCGCTAAGGTAGCATTATGTTTGCGCCTCGCTTTGCCATAAGACAAGGCAACAGGGAGCCCAGTTTAACTTGCATTATTTACATTTCATTGAAAATGACATTATGCTGCAGTGTGGTTTGTTCGATCGGTGGCGCGTGAATAGTCCATGCAAGGTATATAGAAAGCGAGTCGATGAAGAGATCTTCGATTCAATTCACTCGCAGAGTTGCGCACGCGGTAAGTTGAACTGTGATGCACACGGTTTGGCCAGCCTGCTATGGCAGACGCGCGTGTTCGTAGATATGCCAGTCCAAAGATCGTCCGCGCGATTCACGCAGCAATACAGAAGATCTCCGATCAGAAACAGTGCCCAACCTTCGAGCGATTGCAAAAGGCCGTTGTTGTCGATGGTCTGAAAATTTCGCCGGCTGAAGTGGAGAATCAAGTCCGGCTTGCTGTTCGCGATGGTCTGGTGATCGAAGCGAAGACTTCGTCAAATCATGGCAAGACAAAAGGAACAATCCAGACGGCCTACCGTATCATCACCAGCTCGAAATTTGCAGAGGTGAGTAGTCAGCTAGCCATTTCTCCCTGCTTTGCTGGCCCAATCGATTGTACGGCGTGCTTGCTCACAAACGAAAGCTTGCTTGACCTGAACATCGCGTGGTGGCAATAGACCGGGTTTAAAAACGTTTATTAGTCGTCTCAGCTTGGTATCTTTCTTTGGGCTCGACATGTTCTTTCGTTATTCTGACTCGACTTCGGCTGTGTGACTGTTGCAGAATGCTTAAATCGACCTTTAGTCCTTCACTCCCTTCCAATGACGCTGCTGTAAAGATGCACTCTCGGTCGCTTTTTCCCACTCTTCGCGTTCATCTGTTAATTTGTCCTCGACGACAACAAATTGTTGATTATTGACATTTCTAATTTTGTACTTCCACGCGTGCCTTCTCCACACCACTGGTGATAGCCCCACGTGGTTGAAAATTGAAATCCAACTGATTCATTTTTCTAGCTGAGCAAAGACGACGATCCACACGACTGGTATTGCTGGGAATGCCACCGAGAAGGGGAAGTCGTCCTCTGTTCCACTTGCATTCGGGTTTTTCACAAGAAATGCGCTCAATTATCCGTTGCCGACATGCAAGGCCAATTCATCTGCCTGGTTTGCAAGGTAACACTTTTGTACATAGCGTTTTGTAACTGTGTACGTTTTGTCCTCACGATTTGATAATGTGTTATTATCAAGCAGGCGTTTTACCTTGTTGTTTGGTAATGCCCAGTTCGGGTTTAGCACTACTGCTTTCAGCATATTGTTTGCGGCTCTTTTTGACGCTTATTGTTTGCTTGGATTGATCGTCGTGTGTTTGTTTATGCTTGACAGCAGAAATGCTCGTCAGTGCAATGCAAGTGCTAATTGTGGATGCCATCGTTGAAGAGATTAAGCATTGCCGTATAGAACATGATAGTTCACTGTCGCCTTCTTCAGTCTGAGATGAGCAACTTGTGTATGATTCCAAATTCTTCCCAGGAAAATCAGAGCAAGAAAGTGAATTCCAAGAGGGAGGTTGATAATGTTCAGACGATGCTCACATTTGTGCTCACAAGAATGAAGGAAAAGGTATAAGACTGAACTGCATTAAATTTGTACCTACCAATTTTGCCTGAGTGTCTGCAAGCCTCTGTTTACTCTTGTTGATACTTAAGTGAGCCGTTCTTATAATACGTAGGAAACATTATATATGTCCTCGCTGACTTCAGTGTGAAAACATTTCAAAACTCATTGATGTTACCCTCATCCACAGATGAAACATTGATAGAAGAACGAATATTGATGCGTTCCACAATCCACACACACACATATATATATATATATATA
>OFHS01002419.1:0-21133 GCA_900245855.1 Calvadosia cruxmelitensis | reverse complement strand
AATCGGGCAAATCAGAGCATATTGGGATCAGATCGTATATCTAACACCACTAGTCCATTATCCTCTGTTAAGCAACACCTCTTTTACCCTTGTCTGTGATTTGATCTTGATAATAGGCTGCCCAATTGGAAGTTTCGTTACATTATTTTGATTGTGGTTAATGTTCCTCTTCGGTAATTATTACGCCCGTCATATGTACATTGGACATCTGTAAACCCATTTAGATGACATTATTTACCAAAAAATACTATTATTTTAAAAAGTGATCATTCCTTGCTTCCTCGAGGAGCGATTAGGTGTTTGATGATGCTGCTGGTGATATTATTTGCTGTTTTGATTTACAGGCACCAAAAGAATACCCATTCAACAATCTTTACCTCGAGCTTGGTAACGACCCGGCGAAAGAACCAGAAAATTACAAAATGAGAAAAATGCCAATGAACTATCCTTATTAGGAAGCAATGATCTTTCTTCGCTAACAATGGACAACACGTGTTAAATGGAGTGCTTGGACGTCTATGTGTTTCGTTCGTTCTTGCATGGCCTTGTACTATTTTCCCACGTGATTAGACTTACGTTTAATTGGTCAAACAATATCGTTGTGCTATTCAGAACTCAAATCAAAAGTATTATCGGTTTGTTTACTAGTGCATTGCTGTTTGTGGTTTGTTCTGTTTTCTGTTCATCATCAATCAATTTATTGCAACTCGTATTCAGCTTGGGTGCGGGAACACTGAGCGCCAAGTTACTTGCTGATAGGATGTACATTTTACAGATTGTCGGGTGACATGCACGGCTCAAATCGCAAATTGGACGCGAACAGATTACAGATTTCATGGCTGATGGTTAACCCCGACAGTTTACGTGTGTGAACGGAGATAAAACTCAACTTTATGCAAAATTCATCTGGACTGCGTTTGGCTGACTATCCAGTACGGAATAGGTTATTATAGCAGTTTCTGGGCTGAAAGCAAGAGAGCATAGAACCTTGTGCTATACTCACAGAATTTGGGAAAGAGTACTTGTCTGTTCTCCCACTAGCAACTTTAGTGTCCCTGATGCACTTATATACAAGGGATTCTGTATACAATTGTATCAAGAACTGATTATGGGTTTTCGAATAAACTACTATATCAATAGTATCAATCAATCAATCATTAGCTTATACTGCAAATGTGAGATAATCAAAGAATAGACTCAAGCTCAAAACCATGAATCCAAATTGTTGTGTATATAGAAGAAAAATCCAAAAAATACAAGAACGTTACAAAGACAGTATAAAAGAACTTTGTACACTAATTTGACACATCCGTCATGTCAGTACTTGTCATATTTGTCATACGGATCACTGTCATCATCAACCAATCGCCTTGTCATGAAAATGACACCAGCCACGCCCATTGTGACAGCAACAGTGGCACACCCCACGGCCAGGATGAGATCCTTCCATTCGCGTTTTGTCCTTTGATGCAAATTGGCAGTCTTTGGTTGGACCTAGAATTGTGTAAATTAAATATGGCTCTATTTTTAGAATTTTCATGAAATATTTTGTTAAATAGCAGCGTCATAATGCGGTCCTCAATGGGTTTAACGGATATCAAAAGCAGCTTGCAATTTTCAGGTCGAATGGATATCTAATGCAGTCAAACATGTATTAGCGTCCACCTCTATAAAGCAGCTACATGTGTATAAAGGCTACTCTCCATAGCCCCAGAATGAAATTTTCTATAGAAATCAACCTGGATAAAAAGGCCACTTGTCTAAAAAGTCTCAAAGGTGACCAACTGACCATTATAGACAGGGTCACTGTATTTCGAAATAGCTTCAATGTCAGTTTAAAGGAATATAGAAATGCTTCTAGGATCTGAAACAGCGTCCTCAGCATAGCCTAATATATATAGCGGCATTTAGAATAATTATTATGGATTATGCAAAGTTTCATTTTACAGATTATCTAACCTCGTATTGCTGTGTCAATTCGAGATCTGAACTAGAGTGAGGCAGTGTCATTTCTGCTTGTAGTTCTTCTTTGACTTCGGGCTCTCCGAGATCATCAGACTTGCGATTTCCTTCAAAATAAATAAAATAATTCAGAAAAATACATCTCAATCTCGGTTCAAAATAAAATTATCTGCTGTTACTTGTATCTTGACAGAAAGGATTGCACTAAACGAGGTCAAAAATACAAACATGTGACCAGACAATCAGAGAGCTATAATAAGAACTAAAGTGGCATTAAGCGATGTTGATTTAAACAGAGCTATTCCTTGTGTACAGACGATTGAGACGTATTTGTGTGGAACAATTACTATTTTAAACGCACTGATCTAGCTTCATCCTGGAATGTACAGGGATTCAATTTTGTGGGCAAGCGCAGACGGTATGAGCTAGCTTTGTTCTGAGTATTTTCTATCGTAATCATTTCCAATGCTATTGTAATGACTGGCTCTATAGTCAACACAACATGTTTGAATCTTCCTTGTTCATGTCTGATTCTCGTCGTTTCATCGCTGGGTCGGTGTCACAAAGCGCTGGCTACATAGGACATAGATCTCTTCGCCGTACCTCTCTGTCGCTGTCTGCAAGCATCTACAATATTATATCTTCTACGAATTTTCATTCCTCGCTACTCCTAGTTATGTATCCTTGGCACCACTTAATCCCAAGAGGCATTTGAACTGAGACAGGTGTCAATCATTGGAACAATATGAAATCGGTCAATTTCTGAACTTTTCTGACCCCTGTACACAATGAGCCCGATTGACTTGCAAATTGCAATTTTAATTTTATTGAAAGAGATCGACAATTCTCCCACGTAAGTCACAACCAAGTTCACGGCACGTACCTTGCCTTTCGGACAGCAGTGGTCTCGCCACGAATGAAACACTAGTTTTGATATCCGCTCGAGTATTGGCGGAAGGTGCACACGCTTCTAGACTCTTGCATACGACAGAGTAGCATACGTGGTTGGTCATTAGCGCCACATCGCATGTTGGCATTTCACAACATTTTGCAAGACACTGTGGCATAGTTATACGATGTCCTTTTCCTTGTTTATTGAATTTTCCAGATGAAAATCCATTGACAAGTGTGACATTGTTGTCGATCCTGCTTCTTACGCATTCGATCCGATTGGGTGATTCAGACAACTCCAGGTTGAACACACCTATAACGGAGAATCCGATCTTAGATACTGTGATATTTCTCCGTTGTGACAATAATTTCACGTCGCAAAGTCTGACATAACAAAAGTGCTAAAATTATAACGACATTTTCTGACAGAGATTATTGATACCTCTCACTGTCAGCAGCAGTGTAAGGATCAAACAACTTCCGCTTGTCTGCATGCTGAAATGCTAAAACTCTTTCTTTTCATCGGTAAGTGAACTCTGAAATAGACGAATTGTAAAATAATCAGGATACAATGAAACCTCATTAATATCACTATGATTTTCTAGTCAAAAATTGTGATAATAAGCGGGTGGTGATATTAAGCGGGTTCAAATAGTTGATTCTGACACAACTTGGTTCTCAGACTGAAGTGATGCGGATTGTGATATTAACCGAGGTGGGGTTACACTGTAGCAAAAAACTTAGATAGTTACAGTCAACCCTGTACTATCATAGTGGCCTTCTCTGTAGAGCAACCACTTGGATACTAGAGCCACTCTTCATAACCCAAAGTAACACCTTCTATAGAAATCAATCTGGGCAGAAGGGCCGCCTGTCTATAAAAGTCATTTTTCTTAGGTCCTAAAGTAGACCACTATAAACAGGTTTCAGTGCACATGCTATAAGTAAGTTTGCTTTTGTTTGTGACCAAGAACTATCCCATTGAAATGTTGCGGTTGAATCTAGTGGACTTTAAGCTGCCCCTATTCCAACTACCCATCCCAGCCCCCTGTACAACATGCTTGATAATAATAATATTAATAATGAATTTAATTTGAAAACTCTTGCATTTAGCTACAGAACCGAATGGCGAAATAGTTGCCACAAATGGTACGTTTTATAAAATAACGAGGTAAAAGCTAATATGAAATGTATAGGTGGATCTGTAGTGGCCTTACGTCATCGTTATTCTCTTCCTATTTTAGTCCATAGTCTCTGTGTGCTTGTATATCGTATACAACATCTCTGTGTGCTTGTATATCGTATACAACATACTGCTGTCGCTTGTAATTCTCTCTCTCTCTCGTCGTATTTGCTGTCTCGCCTGGTCCTAGACATAGAGTTCTGGCTATCACGGACATATTAATCCCTTTGCCATCACATATTAATCTCAATGCGTACAGTACAAACTCTCTTAACCAATTCCTGATAAACACAATTCCTAATAAGTGCAAAGGATATCGTTGGCAAATTACTATTGCGCTTAAGCGGGTTACACTGTATTATTTTCTGCCCCTGTCTATGGACCAAAGCGTAGCACTGACAAATACATCGACTTTATGTAGACTCGTGTCTCGTCCCTTTGTGACCGCCGAGCGCTACAGATCTACTATTTACAATGAATTGGTTAAAGTATTGTATTTACATGAGTTCATAATTTATGTAAAAATATATGTCAATTTGTATGTATCTAAAAACTGGGCATCTTAACATCAGTAGTTCTACATGCGTTGCCTCTTCTTAAGTATTTATAACCGGAATCTGAATCTATTGCAGTATTTATTCGAATATGTATTGTTCAGCAATAGAAATGAAACACTATTTTCTTAACTTTTCTTAATTATTCAAAACTTATGAAACAATATTTTCACCCTGGCAACTACTATCAACAGAAGGACGACAACTCGCTGTCATGCCCTCAAATTGTTGCATCGTGTCATACCAGTCAATAATACAGTGAAACACTCTTTCTGCTACAGAGTCATTGAATGGTGGAACTATTTGCCTCAGACTGTCGTACTTGCAAAATCATTGCATTCATTCAAACATAGATTAAACTCGGTAGCTTTTTCAAAGTTTTGTAAATTAAAATGCTGTTAATTAACCTTTTAGACTGTACATACAGTAAGTGATAGTGATGCAAGTATATCAAATCAAATCAAATCAAATATGTTGATATCTTGATCAAGGTTGATAATCATAAACCATGACTTGTTTGGATTCTAACATCTTCTCGAGAATCAGCATATCTTTGGCATGGCCAATTTACTTTTAAGTAACTAAATTATTGTTTTTTAATATAAAAGTAATGTTTTTTTGGAAAGAAAGCATTGCACCCAATGTTTTAAGTTAGCAACAATATCGTCATGCTTTAACAGCAGAATACGATTTGTTTCTCTTGGAAAAGCGGCAATTTCATCAATACTATATGCCACAATTTCAGTTTTAGAAGCATCTTTGCATTTCATCATAATAGGAATAAATAAAATGTGTCAGACATCAAGAAACAACCGAAGCAAACATGAAAAAGATTGTAACTGAAACATATGTAACGCACCATCTTGTAAAATGTTGTTATATGTCTTAATATACTGGCATCTATCTATCTATCTATTTATCTATATATCTCGTCTGGATAGAAAGCAGCCAAGCGCACCAACAAACACTTCATCACCAGATTGTTAGTTCATGGGTTTCACCATTTAGGATTTAGTTTTACTATGTCATAACCTGGCTTACCATTCACCGAAGGACGATTGTCTTTGCAAGGAATGTGGCCTGTCAGCTCAAGATCGTTATCATATCATGGACTGCTCAAATATCGACGATTATATGACTTATAAATTACAATGACCGTTAAATGTTCTACTAATGTACCATACTTACACCAATTTAAATAAGTAACAACTGTAATGCTAACAGATTACAAACAATGTATCTGCTTCAGTGAAGCGAATTATGAAAATATATCTATCTATATATTTATCTATCTATTTCCACCATTTAATTTGTAACACTAGTGGCTTCCATGTACCGTGTATCACTTGCTTCTGCAAAGAGTGCGGTGCAATCTGCAACGATCGCTACCACATCTTGCAATGTCCTTTTATTCTTTCTTACATTGAGTTCGNGTATAAAAAGCGCAGAGCATGTGTAACCTTTTATATCTATTATATATATATATGGATAGTTTGATCAACATTATAAACAAATTATTACTAATTAACTAGCTTACAGTTTTTGCAATTTTGTATTGACCGTCTACCCTGAAAATGGGTGAAAATATATTCATTCAACATTTATCTATCTATTTAATATAGTTCTTACGATCTACAATTTTCAGATAATGACTTCCATCTTTCTAAACAAACTTTTTCTTGTTAATTATTGCATCTTTCTAACGTCACACAACCAGTCAGAAGTATCTCAGAGTATTCCCCATGAAAGAAACCCAGACAAGACAAGTATTTAGTTTGTGCCAAATCAGTTAATTATCTCAATTAACTTATGAAAAGTGTCAACAACAAATCTAGATTTTTACTGTAGATATTTTTACTTCTTTTGCTTTAGCAGAACAATTAAACACGTTTATTAGCGATGAAATAATGAGCTGTGTGTATACCTTGCGATAACTTTCTGCGCTTCTTCATGGCAGAATGCAAATTTCGTTCATATCTTCGTTGCTTTGGCTTCCGTTAGCGCCGATTCCTTTTCTATGCTTGAGTGAATATCGACATTAAGAAACAGATTTCAGGAAATGATCAAACAAATTTATGAATTGAGAGCTCTGGGGCGAGCGATCCAAGTTGTCTCCAACACAGAAAGGAAAATTGGTCCGTCGCTCAGGTCCAGACCCTAGAAATGGTGCGCGAAATTAAAAGTATTTTTGCTGCTCGAATAAATATAAATTTTTGCTGCAATTTCGACCCGAGTATTCTGCTGACATTTCGTGTACGATTCTATCCTGGTTAAATTCTAATTCGGTTTATGAAAAACACGACAATACTTGACACTTCAAATGAACGAGCGCGCGGTTTCAACATGTGCAGCGTCCAAACAAACTATCATTTATTGTCCAATAATCCTCCAGCGTTTTGATCTTGTGCTCGTAAAATATTGCCACCACCTCAAAATCTGCTCGGGTCAAAAGCTCCGCAGTCAGAACAATAAACAAAACCAAAAACTCTCGAGCAGCACTGCAGCTAAAACAATTCTCAATGAAAAGTGATTCATAACACATTCAAGGATGCAACAGTTTCAAAACGGTACTAAAATTTGCAATGTTTGAATGTAACTCGACCAGATGTGGTAAATAATCTTTGACTTCAAGACGTCTTTTGTTCTGTCGTCCAAGGGCACCAGTCTTCTATAGGTTCTAGAGAGCCGTCCCTCGCCTGAATTATATGAATTATTAACGAGTTGCGAGCGATTCACGACGAACAGAAAACATGGCGAACGGATAAGAAATTTACCTATGATGGTAAGTTTTGCAAAACCGATTTGATTTTATAAATATTTTCGATTAGCCTGCTTCAGGAATATTTCTCAAAAGTTGTTATGTTATGCAGGGCGAAATGGGATGTTGTGCGTTTTAGTTCGGAGTAGGAATAGAAGGCTTAAATCTCGGATGATTAGCAGGGCGGGTTTCGAAACTAGCCTTATGACATTTCATGTTCATCTCCTTCAAGTACATCTGCTATCATCTGAGAGTAGCCTGCTATATTGAGGAACGCAATAAGAATATAGTTAATAAATTGATGTACTACTGTACATAAAATTCATTATTCCTATTTGTAACAACGGAAATAGATATTAATTTCGTGACGTGGAAAAGTTCAGAAGTTGTGGAAATACCGCTCTTGATTGACGGCAAAGTTGTCAATAATATGTTTAAAATTCTGAAAATTGGAATCCTAACAGAATCATAAGTATTATCGAGAAGCAATTTTTCCTGTTGCCAAATGTACATACTGTAGCACTATAAAATGATTAAAATATCAATAAAAAATGATTTTATCGCCGATCAATAAAAATTAGACGGACGTAGCTTCGATAAGCAATAATGTAATTCTTCGAACTTCAGTTCAACTGCTTCCATATTTTAGATACAGAAATGTAATTGGGTGAAAACTTCAATTGAGAAATAATTTTTTGAAACTACTTTTCACGGCATACATCTAATGCCATTTTCAAGTAAAATTAACCGCAAATAACAATGACAAGAAATGTATGACTTTCAAGCACAAAAATAAGTTGTTGTACAGTAATTGAAATTTCTCGTCATTTACCTTAAGAAGTTTCAACTTTCAAAAAATAATTTTTATTTAGAAATAAGCGTACTTATTTATGATTTCAATGTTTATAAAAATATCTTTGTGTGACCAATTCAGAAACAGGAACTTGATTGATATTTAAATATTCGAGACTCGTTGTATAAAATAACAGATTTGAAAATTACATTCTAATAAAGAAGGTAGAAAATATTACGAAAAATTACAAAATCTAAATTTGGACGAAAAGGCTGTCGTTTCTTTCCTTCTTCCGATGTTATTTGTAAGCGCACATTTTAGCCCTCTGTCACTTTCAATCACTATTGCTCAACTACTGTATTCCGCACAAAAATGCTTTTCCAAACAATAAATTGTATTGGCACAAAACTAATTACGATTTGGTGAAGAAGTTTACTTTTATCGATCGCAATTTTGCTTCATAAGATACTGCTATGTTTTCAAATTTATACTTACTGTCTAATCTGGCTTTACAAACTTTTGGATTCAATACTCCGGCTCGTATGTAATGCTTCGTACGTTTAGTATATAATTTTTAGTTTCATATCAATTGCCTTCAATTAATTTCAATTAATTTTAATTGAATTATTTCACATGATACTGTCTTCAAGAAGCCATCGTTTAAATTATCGTTTACGAACGAATAATTTTAGTCTACTTATTTTACCTGCATCAGCAATTGTGTTATTCATTCTCAAATATAACTTTCTTTGGTAAAGTTTCAAGTCCCGCATACTTCACATTTTATTTTAATATCTGTAATCAGTGTCTGATGAAAAACCATATGCTGTATTGAGATATTATTGATCAGCTGTGTAATGATGAATGGTAATTATATCAATATATTACTACTTTAAGTGAGCGACGTTTTCTTCAACATTTTGACAATTTTTTTCTATGATTCAATACGACGGGAAAAATGCTACCCAAAGAAAACATGCTTCAAATTGTTCAAATACAATACTGTTTCAAATATTACAAATATTCATATTTATCATTAATTTGTATCAAAGTCTCTATTGGTGGATATTATCAAAGCTCGAAACGTAGAAAAAGCTAATTTCCGTCCGAAAATATTTTTAGGATGCATGACGCTGCTTCAGTAATGAAAACATATAAAATATTTCAATTGCCTTTGCCTCTAGGAACCTACGTCCCTCCAAGGAAGTTAACCCTATTATCATTTGCACGAGGCATACAAAAACTTCCACCTCTAAAGGAAGTTGTGCAAACTATCAGTCATTGCACATAATTTGATATCATTAAATCATAATTATATCAAACAAAAAATTAATCATGTCATTGAAAAATTGAAAATTCTTGTCGACGCAGCAAGCTACAAGTTAATCAACGAATTAGTCTTCTTTATTTTGATATACACGGATAACTTACAAAACTAATTCCGGTAAAAATGTCTAATACAATATAATTAATTTCCAAAACATTGAAAACTATAAAATTACTCTAGAAATATTTACAATACTTATTACTAAACTTATTTATCAATAAATAAAAAAAACCCTGGCCTAACTACTTTACAAGTTTTAAATCTTAAATCTTCAATATTGAATCTTAATCTTAAAATCTTAAATATTAAAAGTTACAAATAATCCGATTGTGTTCCTTAAGCTAAAATCTTCTCTTTCTTCTGTAGGAAATGGTAAGCTAACTATCTGATTCTTAAAATTAATCATAAATGAAAAGTTTAAAATTGCCAAGTATGAAATAATCTATCAACTATTTACAAATTATTTACAATTTTATATGCGTTATTCAACTAATTAAATTATATACAGCATGCACGATTGCACCTATATAATTAATTAAACTTGTTGTGGTGTTGTCTAGAGGCTAGTACGTGTGGCTGCCAGTCAGGCGTCCAGGTTCGATTCCCGGACCAGCCAACACATATATTCGTTGTCATCTGTGGTTTTAATTGTCGAGGGCCCCAAGGGAGACAAGCCATTGGCTTATTAGGCTACCCTCGTTAAATAAATTGACATTCATTCATTCATTCATTCATTCAAACTACTAATTAAAGAGGAACTTTTAAATTTCACAGCGAAACGATTTTAGTTTTAAAACGTTATTGGGTAGATACTATAGTTTGATAATTTTATGGAAGAAAATGTTTGATTCTTTGGAGTGTTAATTCTTACAGTACAATATTAAGTTTACCTGAAACACGGATATGGTTCAGTTCTATAGAATCATTTATTTAATGCATAAATACTGCTCGTAGAGTAAGAGTACTCTGTAGACGAAAGCAGTTGATCGTTATGTCTTCTGTGGTTTTAACTGTCGATGGTCTCAAGGGAGAAAATCCATTGATTTCTTGGTTTATTGTATTTAAAAATTAGTGACATTTATATTTAAAGTTGTTTAATCTTAAAATTGCAAATAATTATGATAATGCAATGGAGCCTCGCTAATATCACTATGGTTCTACTGCCACAAATCGTGAGATGAAGCAAATTGTAATATCAAAGCCTCTGGTTAAAATAGTTGATTTTGACAGAGCTTGGTTCTCAAACTGAAGTGATATTAAGCGGCTTGTGAGGGTTGACCAAAGTGACATTAACAGAGTTACATCGTGTTCTAATCGAGGCCTGTTATTCATTTTGGGACTATTCTATTCCCCATAACACACAACACGCCTGTTTACTGATGTAAATGGTAGTACATATTATATATATATATATAATTATCCGATTTCAAAACGCAGTCTACTATTCGATTTGCAATCCATGTTTAAATATATATGTATAATATATATGTTATATTATATTTTATTTATGCAATATTTTCTCTACTTCATGCTCGCTCATCGCTGTCTTTAATCGACTATAAACAGCTTCAAGTCTCATTTTATCTTATTTTATGCCTCCGTGTAGTTTAAAGAATGAGCTTCTGTAGAGTTACCTGGAACATCATAATCCTTGATGGATTTTTACGGTGTGTGAGTTTTACAGGTTGAAGAAGGCTGTTCAATGAAGCAACCTTGGATTTTTACGCTTGACTTTGTACGTAACTCTGGACTTGCACGCTTGATACACACGGCTCTGACTGGCGACGAGAGTACGAAACAAACCAAAAAACAAGGAATTCAGTTATCAAATGTGATTATACGATTATAATTTGATTAATTTAATTATTGTGTTGTTTACAGTTGCACGATGCAGAAGCAGGATAGGAAGGTACCATGAAGTCAGTTGGAATCAAAACCTTGATTGTAATTATAATTGTGAGCTTGTGTTTGGAGTCAACGAAAGGTGAGGAATGTAACTAAAACTTTATTTCATTTAAGCATCCTAGAAAATGATATACAATAAATAAATGAAAATTGATATTTTATACGGTGAAACTTGTCTAGAATTATTTACAAATTACTTAATGAAATTATGTTAATGTGAACCTAAAATTGCCTATAATTACTACATTAAAAGTCCTGTTTACAAATTAAAAATATCTTCCATCTGGTCCACGCATGTCGCATGGTAGTGTTCCCAGAATACTAAATGTAGCTTGAATGTAAATGTAAATCTAAATGTAACGGAATGCAACTTACTGTCGTGGCACGCCCAGAGACAGTAACCACGACGAGCTTTACTTCTAACAACTTCTCATTACGAGGACACGAACAGAACTAAATTACGTTACAGAATACAGTGACTCTAGGCTACGACATAGCAGCATGACATTACTAACACCAAGGAGATTAACACAAGAGAACAATATACAGGAAGATAACCGGAAACATGACAAGCAAAACGTATGACGATAACAGGAACTACACAGCCACCACACTCACTTGCATAATGTTTCAAATCAAGTACACAGAAAATACAATAGTATCAAACAATATACAGTACAGAGTTACCTATACTTTAGATAACATGTTAAATAGCTTTACTTTAAATCTAAAAATAGTCCAGATTATTTCGAATTGGAATTGCTGATTGGTCATACAGTCACGCAATTCCTTTAACCTCTAAGTCACGCAACATAAATATTAGAAATGAAAGTAAAGTAAACAGTAAAGAGTAAATATATTCCATGCAGATTACTTTATGGTTCTTTTTTTCTTTAAATTTCTCATATTGCTTGACGTTTCATTTGTAGCGTTTTCTTTGCGAGAGTTTTGGGGATACGTACCAAATGAGGATGAAAGTTTATTGCGTCAAAAACGAATAACAGTTGACGAACCATCGTCAAAGCAGCCAGCAGTCTCAGCTGAGATCTTCATTGACCCTCTCCCCGAAGGTGGGGGCGATGAAACTGCCCCCAAAGATGCCCTGATCGAATGGCATGGGACCCACGTTATTCGCACTGTATCCTCACAAGAAGTCCCAGCCAAATCAATCAAAGGAGACAGTGAAGTAAATGATAAAAGAGAAGCCGAGGCGAGTCTGAAAGGAGATGGTACCATTGAAGAACAAAATGGAACAGGTAAATATCACACTTTGTTTTGTACTGTAATCTATAGGTTCACGTTTGGACAGTTTACTGTAATTTTTAAGATAATTTCTTGTAGTGAATTCTTCTATCAAAAGTTTTATTTTCCTAATTTTATTGCTAATATCATTCTTATTATTTATTTTGTTAAATTTATTTTAATTGTTGCTTTATTTTTATATACTATTACAGTATCATCATTAGAAATATATGTATTTTACCTATTTGTTTTTCCGTTCCCATTTGTTTGTAGATCTATCTGTCTTTCAATTTTCAATGTTTCGACATGAATAGTTGATAATTATAATTTTGAAATAATCCGCGTGAGTCGTCAGTGAGAGCTTCTATCTTTTTCCGCGGGATCAAAGTGTACTGTTAGTACTCACTCCGAGGACACTCGTTGAAGCTAAAATACTTAACGTGAAAACTCCATGCCTGAGTGTTTGTAAGATTTGTCAGAAACATTTCTTTGTCATTTTCTAACTAGTTCCCTCATGGCCTGCTGGGAAATATGGCATCCCGCGGAGCATTTATGGCTGCCCAGACTCACAAGGGTTCAGTTGGAAGACTGGTTTCCGGTTTGACGACACAGAGGATGATGGGACTGAGAATCAACACTCGGACTCATTCCACTTGGCCGGGAACTTCAGTGAAGATGGTATTCGTCATGAGTTCTGCATTAAAGACAGCTCTGTTGGTTCATTAAGGTACTGCGAAAGAACTATACAGCACTAACAAAGAATGCGGAGTTACATTTGCTGATATTGTTTACTGTAGACAATGCTGTCAGACTCAGTCAGTTCCTCTTTTGTCGTAAAACCTCATTGATACTGTAGACGATAACGCTGACGTCTACTGCTGTGCTCGTTGAGCTTCGAGTTCACCGCAAAAATACGCACAGACCAGAACAAATCACGAGTGAGAAGATACAAGAAATTACTCAAACAACGTGTTTCTCCAGCAACGTTGGTAACTCGAGGGTGTGTTAGTTTCGTGTCAGTGGGAGGTTTTTCTGGACGAATAATTACAAGCATACATGAATACAAGCTAAAATTCGGCTAATTTCTTATCTCAGCTGAGACTGCTGGCTGCTTTGACGATGGTTCGTCAACTGTCATTCGTTTTTGGTATGATAAACTTTCATCCTCATTTGGTACGTATCCCCAAAACGAGCAGCTAAAACTCGGATCTCAGGAGATATTTTCTATAGTTTTCAAGGACAGAAAGACCACCTGTCTAAAAAGGTCGTTTCCCCCATGTCCCAAAGATGATAATTATATACATGTTTCACTGTAAAAGGCTTTTACCAGCTCTTATTTGATTTGATTTTATATAATTTTCCATCAAAGTCCATGCGAATGGCAAATACTGGATGTAAAAATCACCAGTATAGTATAGTAAGTATAGTTTACAGTTGACAATATTTCACTAGATTTAGTTCTGATACCTTTACAGTGTACAAGGATGATTGATGGCATAAGCAGTTTTACCAGACTTATTCCTTTGAGAAAACCCCGAGTATGCGAGTGGCGAGTGTGCGAGTACGAGTGGCGAATGTGCGAGTACGAGTGCGAGTGGCGAGTGTGAAATCTCTCGCGAGTGCCACTCGATTACGAATGAATTCACTCATAGTCACTATGATTCACTCGAGTGCCCAAGTCTGATTTTGTACTGTATTCAATAAACTAATTTCTTATTTTTCAACAGTTGGCCGAAAGGAAAGTATTGCTTGTACAAAAGAGGACCAACGTGTCCAAAAGGATTAATCGAGGGATTTGTGATTTGGGATGATGAGAATATCGATAATACGAATGAAAAGGGTGGAACTCTTCCGGAAGGACATTACACTGACGACACCAAGATCTACTTTTGTTGCCGTGGAGATGGATCCGTAGACGATCCGATATCATTACCAGTAACGAAGCCGTTTTATTTGCTTGCGTACGAATCAATAAAATGCCAAAAGGTAATCTCAAAAAGGTTGGATCCGATTAATCGGGTTCGTTTTACGTGATATTTACAATAATCCGATATATTCCATGAAATCATTCAATAGTACTGTAGGGTATGTATTGAATAGTGTAACACCGTTAATGTTACCCCGATTGAAAATCACGACCAGCTAGTAATAACAATTTTGTTTGAGGACAAAGCTCTGTCATAATGAACTATGTTGATCCGCCAAATAGCACAACTCGTTCATTATCATTATATGTTTCTGGAAAACCGTTCAAACTCGTATTGATAAGTTATTCTATCTGCATGACCTAGCCCTTTACCAAGTCTATTGTTAAAAGCTAGAATATGAAACCAATCTGTTTCCTTTGCACAAATAATATTCAGCATAAATAATAATTAATTTAATTAATAGTTAACATTAACATAATTATTACTTATATTAACATAAATAATATTTACATTATCACATATTTTAATAATTACATTTACATAATTAAAATTTACGGTTATATTTGCCAGTTATACTGTAGACAATGCCGTTCCTTATTGCTGTGTTCTTTGTTTCATTTGTTGTATATGAGTGGAGAATGAATAGCACAGAACCTAACGCAACATTTAAAGACTAGTCAAATAGACAAAATTCCCCTCAAACCGAAAGCATTTTCAAAGTGTTTTTTTTCTTAGGTGAAACACGCCAAAGTCACGAGCGAATTCATCAAGTTTGACGATGAAGATCGTGGTAATATTGACTACGAAGGGGGTGCATTTCCCTACGGGGTCCACAAAGCACAAAAGGATCATATGCTTTTCCTGTGCTTTTACGAGCATGACCCTGAAGGTTAGTGGAAGAATATAACGCTTCTACAATAGAAAGTGACATCCAATGGCAAGGAATGCACCTGAAAGAGCCGTTGTAGACAATTTTCACAAGCTACCATTTTGGAAAAAGCAAGTGCATTATGGGCAAGGTTGATGTCTCTGATTTAGGAATATGGAGAATGCTGGATTTGATACTGATGCAGATTTCTTCAAGCTCTGCTACTTTCCTCAAATAGTCATTCTTCCCATTAATATTGATGGGTCAGAAACCAAGTTTCTTCACTACTTCAGCCAATCAACATGCCCCACAATGCATTGGTCTGTCCCATAATGGTAGCTCGTGAAAATGGTCTGACCGGCAGTATCTTACATGACCGCTCACTGAATTTAATTTTTGGAGAAGGCCACACGATAGTCCCAAAATAGTGAATCACGCTGATGAATTGACGCCATATCCTCTTCATTTTTGTGTCACGCAGATTTCGTCGTGCACATCGCTCGCAATCGTTCTGCAACGAGTCCAGGCAAACCGATGTCGCTCAAAGAACTTCAACAGTCTTTGGCGTCCTCCGGTTCAGGCGCCAGCGACCAAGACGACGACCAGGAGGCAATCAAGAAATCAGAAGAAATGATTAAACAGTTTTTGGTTGCAACTGGAGGAGAGGAAGACAAGCACAATAAAAACGAAAGAGCCAAAACAATTATCAAGACGATACGGGTGCGAAAATGACTCATAGTAACTATTTTTATAAAAATATTGATCATTGAATCATGTTAAAAGTGAAGGCAAATGAAGGCAAGAAGCCACACCTTTGTTATCACCATGACAACAATCTTCTCCTTTCTCCTAAAAAGGTACCGTCTAAATCCAGTCATACCAATCCTCTTGCTGTCATTGTTGGCATTGTCCTTGGCGCAGTGATCATTAGTACGGCTATTATACTGATCGCCAAATACGTCATTTCACGGCATGTTGGCGGAAAATCCATGCCAGGAGAAAGGATGGAAACGACATGGACGCAATCACGTCCAATAGCGTCGGAGACTGACTCAGACGATTCCGACGACGGCGAAGAGATCTGCTATCGTCGTAAGTTCGAACCACGTGAACGACCCACGTACGATGATCAGTTATTCGATGATGCTTGCTTCGTGGACGATGACGAAGAGTTAGTTGAAGATCAGCTTTTGCCAGAATCAGAACTCAAAAACGGCTTAGAATTGATGTTCCTGAAGCAACAACGTCACTACTGGAGTCAAAACCGGCGACCGAATCGCCAACAATCGGATTATTCTGAAGATAACGACAACGAGACTTTATGAAAATATGCAATGGATAAGGATCGCCAAACGTTACAGATTGCCAATTGATCTGAAAAATGGGACAAAAAGTGTACCAGGGCGTAAAAAATGCTTCCATTATGTGAATATACTTTGCCTGAATTGAATTTTACAATTTACATCAGCGTTAATTCCAGATAAATAAGGCTTTTTAAGACGTTTTACGTGTAGGCCTGCTGGTAGAGGACAGCATTAGCAAAAGCATAGATCACACGGAAGATGTGAATGAATTTCATTCCAAACATTGTATATAAGAAGATGTGATGTATCATCAAAGCTATATTGTTTACAATTATATGTTGCAATATAAACAATTATATATACAGTTGCATGTTGCTTACGATTATGGTCTAATCCGCCATGCGCAATCCCAATGCATTTCTTGCAATGCATTTCCTGCAATGCATTTCTTGCAATGCATTTCTTGGGTCTCCCGAACAAACAAGCAAATTTGTGCTTAAGGGATGACCAATGATCATATCATGTAACCAAATTACTTGCTATTCACACTTTCTGTAATCAAGTGTTTTGTATTTCGTTTACGATAAGGTCTAATTATATACTCATACTCATATATATACTCATTTCGATATACAAATGAGTTGACCTCTGCCAAATGTTAATTAAGACGCCACTAACATGTTTTGTTTGAAACACAATCAGCCATACTCTTGTCAATGATGATCAATTTCGAGGATTGTTCTTGGATGTCTAAATTGTCGATTTAAACCCAACCTCACATGCCAGAAAACACTTGCATCCCGAAATGCAGTGGGACTGCGCATCGTCAAATGATTCATTGTTAGAAAATGGACCAAACTTATATAATTAATTGCAACTCATTTGGTCCAAAATGCAAAAGCCACACTAATACTTAACATTCTCAGAGAAATGACTGGATAACATGCAATTGTGGTGAACTAGCCTCGCTTACTCAACCTCTATCCAATGTATCTAGCCTCGTTTCATATTCACCTGTAAATTATTGTAATCTAGAATTATATTCATTCCTGAATGACGTCTCACGACCGAAGACACTGTTGTCTTGCTCTCCGTACGATCCCTCTCGTTCTACATAGAACACATTCAGATCTACACAGATCACACATACACGTACAGTCGTACACACTTCGATCATGACTGGATAACATGCAATGTAGTACTCTATTTGGTTGTGATGAGTAAACTCCAAGCTGGTTGAATGACCACCTGTCTAAAGCGACCACTGGTGTCGACACACTATTTTGAAGCATCTTTAAAGATCAAACAATGCAATCGCCCCCATCAAGTGATATCCCTGTCTCAAACGACCACTGGTGTCGACATACTATTTTGAAGTAACCTTTAAATATCAAACAATGCAGTCTCCCCGTCAAGTATAATCCTGTCTCAAACGACCACTGATTTTGATAGACCACCTACAAGAGTGCAGCATCATCATCATCATCATTATCATCATCATTTTAATCATCAATTATTCTGAAAAATCTGACAAACTTACGAAAGCTTTTTTCCATGGAGTAGATACATGATACTGTAGCATACCTAACTAATTGTAGCCTCTTTCTCATGTCAGTTAGCCTCTTGTATATTAATCTCTATTGTTCCCATTTCCGTTTGTCACTTATAAATGTCGTTGCCCGTCTGTATTTCATTAGATTGAGAGTTAGCCAGAGTGCTGATTATACACCTTACACCCAGGACACGCCTTATCATTCATTCCTTAGTTATTATTACAATCCCGCACAATACAATACAATTAAAGATTATTAATATCAACATAAAACAATATAGAGAGAGTAAATACGATATGAAAAATTTGAATTATATGATTTAAAAAAAGGAAAAAATGTAACTTCCAAGTGCCTCCGACTAAGACACTTGAATCCCGCCGGGTTAGCCACTTCAATGTTCATTTAAAAGTTAAAACTTGCTCGTTTAAAGTTCAAACAAAGCAATTTTCCTGCATCCAGTGACGACCTAAAAGCTGTGTTTCTCCAGTACCACGTGTGGTTGTCTAAAACAGGTTTGATTAGTCTTTCGGTGACCTATCAGGAAATTCTCGATTATTTCGTACTTCTGTTTATATTCTGTAACTGATGATGGAACTGTTTGAAGCTGAGAATAGGGAAAATAGTTAAAATAATGTTTTTTTTTTCACACCGCATAAAATGTTGCTCCTATTTTAAAAACAAAAATTTCACATTTCAAGGAGTATTATTCTTAAATCTAGTAAACAGATCCTGTCTTATCCAAGCTCTAAGCAATAAATTACTAAGCAAACTATGAATATTGCTATTGATCTTCCACCGACCAAGTCTTATTTTAAGAAATTTGGTACTTGAAACAAGAAAATAATTCTTGTTTAAAAATATGTTTTCGATGCAGGCCGTGAAAATGCAGCAACGTGGCATGCAAGTGTGTGAGTCCGTTTTTAAAACGATGTCAGACAACTTGCACGAAATGATCAATCAACCAAGAGGAAGCATAAAATTACTTTTCAATTGACAAAGTGTGGCATTTTGATTATTCTTGTTGCATGTTCTAATTCTATATTATCGAGTAATATCTGACCTACGCTTCATCTACGCAGGAAGTGCCAACGTGTAACTTGCCTACGTGTAACTTGTAACCTGTAACCTGCCTACGTGTATTTTGCAACGTGTAACTTGCCACGTGTAAAATACCAACGTGTCCAATTGTACTTTGATCTTTTACTGTCTGTATATATAGTGCTCACTGAAATTAAGAAGAGAGATTCGTTTAGGCCTTGATCACTGTCTGATCATTGAGTCTACTTTGTCGTTTGTGAGATACGACACAAAGTTCAATCAATTAATGATATCTACTCAATCAAGTAATAATCATTAGAAACTATACAGGAATCAAGCTGTCAGCCCATACTATTATCCGCCGGCAAGCCCATTTTCACTGTATTGCTGAATGGCTCTAACGGCCGAGAATAGTATAGAATAACCAAGTCATAGAAGACGCATCAGATGCTGAACATTGACTGAATCATATTGTACAAGTCCCTCGAACGTAATACAGGCTCACATTAAAACGAGGCAGCTCTAGAAACGAGGCATATTACGAATTACGCTAGACACAAGGTCGGGAATAGAGGTCACCCACTATAGAACTCGATTCCCTTGGATGGGCATCGTTTAGTGGCATCATTAATCATTCCAACGAGAGTATTCCAACTTAATCACTAGATTACTACACGTATCTTGGTATGTAAGTGAGCTGATCTCTGCCACAGGGGAATACACCAGAAATTGCACTATTTCTAAACGCATTCAGTCAACCTTACTATGATCCATAATAAACAATTTCAGGGAAATAATTGCAAGAACATTTGTTTATTCTTGAAAAAAGAAACAAAATTCTTACTGAGAACGTTCAGAGACTAAACCTAATAACAAACAGTATGGAAACGAGGTCCTTTAAACTAATTTTCATTGGCTAGTTATGTTCTATTGATTGGCATTTTCTGGCATTGATCACAGTTTATTATTTTCACTAAAATTTGCCCTGATTACCGTTTACTATTTTCTCTCGTGCTTCAGAGCTCTGATGATCCAGCAATGACGATCAATCGAGGTGAGGTGACCGTTATGGACAGTTTTCACTGTAATGTTATTTGCCTTTCACCTGAACTCCACGAAAAACAAATGCGGAGCTTCTGAATGGATTAGTATAAATGATGCTGATGGTGAACATCATTGAGTCATTGACGAACAGGTGCCATCTTTTAAGACGATTGGTCGCTTAATGAAGGTTAAAGTATAGCTTAAACATCTAATGACCAGTTGACATTGGCCTCTTTCAGGAGGTGATCTCTTAGTCTTAAGCTACCAAAAATGTTGTTGTAGCATACACAACCAGCTATAATCTCTTTCCGGTGTCAGTTAGCCTCCTATATTGATCTTTGTTGTTCTCATTTCCGTTTATGTCATGAAATACTGTACCATGTCTTCCTTATTTCCTTGCCTATATCTATCCAGAGAGAGAGAGAGAGAGATTTACATCTTATCACCAGGACACGCCTCGTTATTCCTTGGTACAAAGTTAAGAAGAGATCGACCGCATCATCTTGTCAGTGTTAAAACAGGCTAGAAGAAATCAAATTTAGGCAACAGCCGAGATTAAATTTAAGCTGACCGCATGATATGGATTTCATACCATAGACCATCTGAACATGATCTTTTGACAAAATATAATCTGGCCGTTCAATACAGGTGGCCGTCCAGGGGTACCACTGTACTGGAATCATTACATTTCCCCCATTACATTTCCCCTATTCGAGACGTCAAGGTGGTCGGTCATGCTTTTGGTCGCAGTCAGCTATCTAGAACGAACTCATTCTCTTCTGA
>OFHS01002418.1:4862-21139 GCA_900245855.1 Calvadosia cruxmelitensis | reverse complement strand
CATTACTATGGAACTCTATGCCAAAAGAACTGAGATCGGCTCCTTCGGTCTGCTGCTTCAAGAAGAAATTGAAGACGTACCTTTTTAGGCAGGCGTTTGAATGATGGTTAACTTTTAGCGTAATTTTTAGATAATATTTATAGTAATTTTATAGTGTACATTCTAGGTAGCATAATTTTAAATTCTTTACTGTTTTTTTTACTCAGCTTAATTCCTAGCTAAATATTTTACCTTCCTTTTAGTTTTAACATGCAAAGTTCATTCATTGTAAGGAATGTATTGATTGTGAAGCGCTATTGGGCAATTTATTGGGAATAGCGCTATACAAGTAAATAAACTATTATTATTATTATTAATTATGTTAAATAATACAGTCGAACTCGCTCAATATCCCATCTCGCTTAATATCCCGCTACTTTTTATTTACCAAATTTCCTGCGAAACTCGCTTATTGTCCCGTTTTAAGGATATCTTACTATATAAGTAAGATTTACGGAACAATTGCAATGAGGGACTTAGACAACATGTCACTTGTTGCTCCGCCAGAGTCACTGGTTAATTGTGCTACTTATAGTCTGCACGATAATTATATGTCATAATTATCTCTTCCGCGTAAATTATTACCAGGGTCGAATTCTATTCTGAAATGGATCCGCCCTTTAGCAATATCGCTGTCTTTTAATCGTCTTTAGTTTCGGAAGAAAGATCACAACCATACTGTATCTGGTTTTGTCGGCAAGTGCGGCCGCTGCTGTGGCAATCACTGTCGCCTCGTCGGACTCCGTAGGGAAGTTGGCGAGTGGTCTTGCGATTCTGTCGCGATGCTTTCTGGGTGCCGCATGGGCGTCGTCGATGCTTTTCACATCAGAGAATTTCCCAACCGTTGTCAGGTAAACGATGATTATCCAGTGCTCTTCTTGAGTTGCATAAGCACAGTGTTTTATTTCTGAACTGTTGTATGACTGGCCGCTCGATAACTCGATAGCAATAGTTGAACTACAGCTGACTGAAACGCTCATTTCAGTTTAGTGTTGTGGACTGCGAAACGATACCGAACCAGACAATGTTCGATGTGGTGCTCGATGATGGCAGACAACGGAATATATTTTATTTTGCTCTCTTGAGAAGATTTTTCCAAATCGTTGTTCTTTCTTGTTGACCTTTAGGACCGTTGGCTATGCGGCATGCTCTGTGGCGGGCCGAATCGGTGGCGTGTTGGCCCCGCAGGTCATCTACCTTGACAAATTTGGTGCGTACATTCCGTACCTGATCTACGGTGTCTTTCTCGCTCTGAGCTGTGTCGGCTGCTTCATGCTGATGAACACTTACCACGAACCATTACCCGATTTCATCGCATCAGATGAACACATCGAGCTCAATGGTCAAAGCGAGGGATTTCTGAAGACCGACCTTATCAGCGACGAAAAGAACATTGCTTAAAAGGCCAATGCCTCCCTTTGGCATGTCACAGTGAGCACCGATGGGCTAACACCATGGCGTGGCCTTCACGTGCGTGGGCCTACACTGAGGCGCTTGATATGCGCCACATCAAGATATCGTAGTTGTTACGCCAGACGCCGAAATTCCGTTTTGTATTTTGTACCTGCTGGACCTTGAAAAGAAACCATTATTTGCTTCAAGTTTCTGTTTATGTGGCTTTGTTTCTTTACCAGTGGTTGTGTATATTACAGAGCTCTGAAAAATTAAATGAGATTTTTAACATTTAGTTTTCTAAGTAGTTATAATTTTAGCATGTTAATTAGTTTTTAGTTTCGATATGTATATAGTTTTTTTTTCAATCATAATATTCATTTTAATTGCTGTAAGGTTGAAAGCAGTATGTCAAAACGAATTCCTAAGCTATACAGTATAGGAACACATCCTGGATCATTCTCACGTCAATCAAGACAATGTTTCAATTGGGTTTATGTCTTATAATTCTCCAATGCAAGAAACCATCAAAACAATTTATAATAAATATATTGTAGATTAGTCTCTACACTTCAAAGGAAAAGCATCTTCAATCTTTCATTTGATGAAAGGGAATAGATCTTTATATCGTCAAGATAATACTTCCACCTGAGACGTACAAATTGATAAGTTAAGTTTTTATTGATTACGATGCAGGTTCTTTGTCCTTTCAGTCAATGGACTATGTTTCAGCAAGGTCCCATATGTGCGATTTCGATTTTCTTTCCTTTTTCGCATTCGGCGATCTTCTTCAAACACTGGTTGTCGTATGTCTCTCCTTCTGTGCTGCACATTGGGTCGTAATTAAATGGACATGCTCCTGGACAAGGCCTCTTGGTGACAGCTGCAAAGTTTGTACAGACCAATGATATAGAGTCAATTTCATTATACAATCATAGCAAATTAGCAATGTAGCCAAGATAATTATAGGGACAACAGTTAGGTCACGATTCTGAATAGCCTCATGCACAACAATCGAAGTCAATATGCAGATAGCGCTTTGCTTGGAAAGATATCTGGTATGTGACGAGGGTCAGGATTACATTGAACGTGCGAAGAATTACGAGGAACGATTTTGACAGTGCATGTGGCCCCAGGGGTATAGCGAAAGGGGATAAGGCGCCCTCATTCCCATTTTCTGTGTCAGGATATAGACAGAAAAGCGAATAAAAATACCTAGCAGGCAAGCCCCAATTGTCAGACCTGTTCAGACTGAACCGGAACACTGACATATGTCAGGAGCATCAGCATAATTGTACTGCATCATATAAAGGATATAGTTTAATCAAATACAACAGATCAAGTCTAATTAATTGGCATATTTCTCGTATTTATCTATAGCGTGTAAGGTAATTTTATTCTTCAAGAATTGTCTTTTCCTCACCTTTTGTCGTTGTGAAATGAATTGCTACCATCAGCATCATAATAGTTATAAGCCACTTCATGTCGTCTGATGAACTGTAAATCATACGAAAAGACATCAGGATACGAATCATTTTATGCCATAGAGAAGCTACTGAATGAAATCAAAACAGGAAATCAATGATGTTGTCGATCGATCTATCGTTGTAGTAAAGGACTTGGTTATATGCGTTTCAAGAGAGCCGTGCTTCGTTCGGTACTTAAGATGTTTTACTTGGAATGCCTCACGGCCAATATGGAACCAGATTTGACTTCATCGCCGTCTTCGTGAGTTGATTTCTACAATACCAGCTGTTTAGTCTTTGCTGGTACTCAACGATAACAAGATTTTAGTTCTTTTACAATATTGCTATTTAATTATTTACACAAATGATAGAACTGGAAGCTAGAAGCGTGTCACTGTATTGTAGAAATTAACGTTGATCGTCGTAAAATATTATATATCTTTTAGGCCTGCCTCTTTTGACTGTAATAATCATTTGTTTGAATTATGGATTTTATCAAGTTTAAGTTTTTATCTAGTAGTTGCAAGTAAAATGTATTTTCCAGTTAAACATATTGAATGAAATAAATAATGTGTTCTTACCTTCCACGAGAAGCGAGAGCAGGAGATCAGTTCCGATTGATGATTGTGTTCTGTGAAATTTGACTGGATTGCGCTCCTTTAAATATGCAAAATCAACTGAGAACTTCGCCGACAGCATTGATTGATTTGTCAATCTAGCCAAACAACTTGAAGCAGCTGTATCAATAGGGATTCTATGGGCACCTAATAAGCGGTAACATGTCTTATGATTGCACTGCAAAGCAAATCCGCAGGTCCATCTTGTGACGTGGGCACATAGTGGTTACTCAGCTGGCATTGTGTTGATCAAGAAATTCATGCTTCGTCTCATGAATTAGATTAACAAACAGAGACGTTGTGTTTCATAAGTTGTCTGCCTGTCTGATCCCATAACTGTAGCCCTTGCAACATTCAAATTTCATTTCGCCATTCAACTGACCTCTTTTGCAAGAGGGTCTTCCTTGATTGGCAAATCCTCCATAGATGTAATTTAACGTTACCTTGAGTTAAACTTTGAAAATGACTAATTTATCTGCAATGCTAAGCAATACTGCTCATCTACCACGAAGCAAGGCATCCATTGTGCGACTGATTTACGAATTTCACGTATTTGACGCACGAAATTCTCCGCATTGATAGTGCCATATTTTCCCGAATTACCTTACAGAATAAAGCACATGCACTGTACAATGTAGAAGTTTACAATGGAGGAACCAAGTAATAATATCCGTGTAACATGTTTTGTAAATCCTGCATTCAAATCACTACATTACATAGTACCTCTATGATTGCTATGTACAGTTAGCTCTCCGACACATGGGGGGGGAGGGGGTGGGCGGGCTCCCGCGCGCAGTATATCGGGCTTTCGGGGGATATCATTTTGAGGGCGGCTCATTTTGTGTTGGTTTTGCAAGATAATTTTGGGCATATTTTTCGATATTGTGAATATATTTTGTTATACACGTTCAAATCTTAGAAAGTCCTGAAACCATTTTGTCAGCTTCTACTGTAACTGCAATTTAACTCTCAATACAGTAGAATAGATAGAACTGATTGACAGGATGGCTTGGGTACAATTTGGGGAATTCGATTTACAATAGCTCAGAACATTGTAGAGCGGTATGCGTTAGCTTTTAAATTATTCGGAGTTGTGGGTATTTATTTTGCTTCCGCTGATAATTTTGGTTTACTGTACACTGTACTGTATACTGTAGTGTAATCTGATAGCGAAATGGCACACCTTCCCATGGAAGTACAAGGCAGGAGCAGCTACTGTAAAAGTGGCTAGAACTGTTGGAAAAACAAAGTTAACTTGAAAAAAGGAAATCATTAATTATTACTAATGTATTATATGCTCACCTCAGATACATTTTTACGTCAATCTCGTTCGAGTGAGGCCTCGCTTCGCTCGATTGTTGTTGCTACCAAGATGGCGCCAAAATGGACGTCGACTTTGTTGTTGAAATTGAGGAATGAGTGGTTGATGTCTTGATGATTGCTGGTTTTATTTGGTGCTCCTGTTAAACATCCATAATTTCATCATGGATTCTTGGGGTAGCAGATCAAGTGAAGCAGAGTTTGAGGTAAGTATTTCCCGATTGTCACAACGAGTCAACGACAACCTGATGAAGATGAACGTTACGTAGAACGTCGCAGAGAATGTGCCAAACGCCAATGCCAATGGTACCGACCAGTCCGACCTTCCTACTTCCAGTCCAGCAATTTGCTTCCTACGTTTGATTTGAAGTAGGCTACAATCGAATTTTTCACTATCATCCCAGCAAATATTTTTCTATCAGTTGAGTTAAGTTCCTTGCTCGCAGCTCCCTCACTTTTCAATTTTAAAACTTAACTATGTACAGTTTTAAAACTGAATTCATTCAAGCAAAGCTGGCCTGACTGCATGAATTATCAGCTAGACGGCTACCACAAACTTCACAAAGGCCGCAATATTCATTTCATTTAAATCATCTCATAAAATGTCAACGATTGCGAGTGCTGAGTGCACAAGTATGAAACGCAACTTTACCATTTTGAAATACGTATATTTTCACACAATGTGGGAAACGTGGAAAGCTGTGCAATGTTTGCTTTGTCTAATTATTCATTTTATTTTATATTTTATCTCACAGGATGAGCTCACAGGAAGTCATTCCATTTTTAGCGACAGTGATGATGAATCCTGTGAGCCAATTCCGACTCAAGGTGACAGCGACAGAGACGACCAAGATATTGCCGTTTACCAGGCAAAATGCCAGCGACAGGAGATCGCTATCGCTCTGAAACGGATAACGCA
Organism: Calvadosia cruxmelitensis; assembly: GCA_900245855.1. Taxonomy (NCBI): domain Eukaryota; kingdom Metazoa; phylum Cnidaria; class Staurozoa; order Stauromedusae; family Kishinouyeidae; genus Calvadosia; species Calvadosia cruxmelitensis. The sequence goes on along the minus strand of OFHS01002418.1, from coordinate 15,386 downwards.
ATTCAAAACCAAGTAATTGCAAATGCAAAAGGCAGCAACTATTTATAATGTTATTAATTAATACCTTAATTTGTGTTGCTGTCTGGCAGCTAATAACTGCACTCTTTACTAAAATAAGAGTATTTAGCCCTAAGTAGAAGTAAAGAACTCAGAATCAAATTTATGTGCTCATAAATAATTGCAGAATGTGTTTCGCTGTCCATCAACCAGATGTTAGTTTTGAAATGATTGCTGTCCAGCTGTCGAAATACCCCCGAAATTGGAAGAACAATGCCTCTCTAGGAATTGAACCACAGATGTTTGATTTGTTTGCAATGAGAGCGTTCACTGCACCATAAGGCTGCTACGAAAATCATAGAAAACAGTTGATAACGTACCATGCCATGTCCTTGGGCTATTCCTTATGCTACATCTAGTTCAATCCAAACCAGATGGGGAAACGCTTTGAAACTTTCATTGCCGGATATACATTTGGTGAAAGAAATTCCATTCAGTTTCCGGGTTCTTGTTGAGGAAATTAAGCTTACTTTAAGTGAGTGACGCATCCATCAAAAAAGTGCATAACTATCAGTTTATGGTTAGTTTGTATCTTTCAAGCGTTTCTTACTGATGTCATGCGTGAAATACCAAAAGTTTAAATTTCGTAATTGATCTGATAATGTTCAAGGTTGTACAAGGTTTTGAAAAGTATGATAGTTGTGAGGCATTGATACTTCCTATATTCTACAAAGTCCTTATCCTACTTGCATACCTGGATTTCGATGGCAGAAAGACCTTACTTTTGATCCTGGTTATATTTGTACTGGCTACTTCGGTGCCAGATACAACAATATTTGAAGGTTCCATAATGGACAGTAATGAACAGAGAACAACCAGGCGCAATGAGTGTTGAACAGAGAGCTTATTAAATAATGAAAACTACGATATATATACTACATGAATAAGAGGTTTACATGAATGGGAGGCTCTGCCCTCGGGTCCAGGACATATTCTTTAATTCCTGCAGATTAAAAGCTTAGAAAGAGGAGATGTAAGATAATAGCCATTATCCTATTACTTATAATAGGCCTACAATACAACTGCAGATCTTGGGACCATCTAGTAACTGTTTTCATTTAGGATATCTGCTTTGGAAAAGGAGAAGTCATCAACAATCTACAACAAAAGGCATGCCTCTTGGAAGTTGCTCTGTGAACTAGAAGAAGCAGAACTATCCCTAAACAACCAAAGATTACGCGAAAGTAAGTTGTATTGCTAGCATTGCTCATCCTATGTCATATGTGACAGCCAGAGATGTGTCATTCTTTGAGCTCTGTGTAAACCGCCATTTTTGTCTTCGTTCCAAAATAAACCGCTCCCACAATTTTTCTCACCATGCTTGTTTAATTATTTATCTAGTAATTTTCTTGTTTTATGTCCGTCAGGAAAACTGATTCAACAAGATGTCCATAGAATTTCATCGTTGGTTGCTAGATTCAAACAAGAGATTCGTCACATGAAGTCAACACCTGCTTGTATGTCACAGACTTTGTTGATATTTTCTACTTTTACAAAATCACTACTTACACTATACGTGCAGCCTAATAACATTTACAAAAGCGCGATAAATTTACAGAATCTAAACGACGTTTAAAAACAGATAATGAAACAGAGGTAACAACATCATCGGTAAGGGAATTCCATACAGGAAGGACTCGATTACTGAAGGAATATAGCGTAGAATTATTAACAGGAATGGCTGATGGCTTTAGCTTCTTTGAATTACCACGTGTTGATAAATCAGTTGTTGTTGTTGTTGTTGTTGTTGTTGTTGTTGTTGTTGTTATTGTTTGGATAGCAATGGTCCTTTTGAGCCTTATTTTGTTGATTTTACAAAATGTTTTCTATCAGAATACAAAGTGTGGTCTATCAAAATACTTCATTATTTCTAGGCATCTTTGTGCGATCTAAAATTACCAAACAGCAGATAAAATGGCACAAAACAAACGGATAACGAGCCAAAAGACAGAACATAATTATACCATGACTCAACAAAAGAGAATTTAATAATAGGAAAATAAAGAAGGCCTCGTTATATCTGAGATGTAAATTAATAAACAATTGTTTGATTATGGGTCAATGCTTAGGAGCCCACTGCCGGCCCAGCTCTAATGCTATGCCTTGGTTCTATGCTGCAGTTCTGGAGAAAATCAAAGAATTGATGGATGAAATCGAATCGAACATCATGCACTTCAAAGATCAGCAACGTGTCATGTAGGTCATGCTTGACTTGACTAGCGTCATAATACCATTTGAGCTAAATTGTAATAAAGCATGCTAGATTGATTTTGTAAGCATTTATTTCTGGAATTCCATGCTGACAATGTTGTAATACTTTCTCGGTCATATTTTGAGAATATAGTAATCCCGAGACTGAGATCAGTTTCGTTGAGTGTTTTTAGCCTATAGCTTTCACGTCATGTCGGTGTACCGTATGGTCTAGTGGCCAGTATACATGTGTGGCTTCTAGTCAGATGTCCAGGGTCAAACTCTTGGCCCAACTGACATTTGTTTCCGTTGTGTCTAATCTGTTTTAATTATCAAGGGTGCCAAGGAAACAACCAATTGGCTTATTGGGCTACCCTCATTAAACAACTTGAGTACAGTATTACATTTTTTGTCTACATTTGACACTTTGATCTTTTAACCTTTGTGTAATCATTGTCATTATAGATTTGAAGATATTTTGTCGGAGGAAAAATCACTTGATTCTGAAATGGCTCTCTTTGAAAAGAGAATTGGTAATTGGTCTTCGTCAGCTTCAAATGCAATTCCGTCATCAAAAACTCAGAAAGTGTCTTCAGCGTCTGGAAACAGCTTTGCTCCATCTGAAGTAAAGCAATTTGAGGTGACTTTTATGTGCAGTAGTCTTTCTCTGTGATGTTTTTTTGCCTGTTAATGTTTTTCATTCGAGAGAGAAGATCAACAGAGTGTCCTTGCCCTTGACCGGGGATACTTTGGGATTTTATCTTTCAGTGAATGTTTGCCCACCTTAGATACCTGTCAATGTATTAAGGGTAGGCCTAATAATAATATACGAATTAACAATGCATGATAAAAATATTGTGCTATACTAATTGCTTTTAATGCATTGTGAATTTGCGATATGATGCACAGGTGGCCTTGGTCTTACATAGTTTGTTGCTTTTGGTACACTGTGATCTACAATGTTCTGTCTTATCAAGTCATTGAGCTGTAATGTACCCAATGACTGCAGAGAATAGAAAGATACTCTAAACAGAACTGCCAAAATCATGGGTAATTTCAATAACAATGTCTCTTAGAAGATATACTATCTTCAGTGCTTCATTGGACAGCCACCTGTCTACTGTGGTCGCTTAATCCACCTGAATACAACTACACCTGTCTATTAAGACCAGAACCGTTGTTCCATGATGTGCCCATTAAAGATGGTGTTGGATGTACTGTGTCTATTGTATTGTTTACAGTGGAGCATAATTTACGCCTGTCCAGTAAGTCTATCCATATGTAAAATGAGTTGTACTATCCTAGGGTTATTTCTGGGTGAATTGTACTTCCTCAGTTTCTCAGTAGATCTTGTTTTGCTTTTTTTTTCAAGCTAATTTCTAAGTCATTGCTGTGCTTTTAACTTCTTTGGTTGATCTGTCATTACTGCTTGGTCAACTGTTTGCTTGCAATTCTGCAATTGGAATCAGAGGCGGCTAGCGAGCCCTGATCATTGCCATTGGCAGTGTTGTAGCATGCTAACAGCTTGAAACGTTTTCACCCTCCGGCCGTTGCAGTTGTTAGGGTTTGTACTGTATGAAATTTGACTGCTTGAGGCGTTGACCACCCTCATTGTCATTGTTAATTATAGAAATACTTGATTCAAACCGGCGGACACTACGGTGGATGGGACGATATTGATCATAACTTATTTGTCAAATTGATCAAACATGTCAAGGTAACATTGATGAAATAACCTGACCTGAAATACACTTTCCAGTCAATGTTGCTCTTTGGTTTTATTCATTTTCATATGCATGTTTCTCCAACTAGTGTTTATTATCTCATTGTTATTTTAGGTGTATTTTTTTCATTTGCGATGTGTGTCTTTGTCGCAGTTATGCTTTCAGAAATGTGCGAAAAGCCACACCATTTGAGATATTAAGTCTACATTGAAGAAACAAGTTTAAATATCCATGCATCTGGAATAGGATTGAGTTACTACTACATCTCATTACTCTTACGTTGTTTTAATGTGTGTACATGTATTGACTGTTTTCAGAGCAGTCAGTTCATGGAGATTGCACTTTCTGAACTTCCCGGACGATCTGAAGAAGATATTGAACAGCACCGCGAATGGTGGAAAGAATACCTCATCCTTCGCGAGAACAAACGAAAAGCAATCATTAAATGGAAAAACATGAAGCAGGTACGTAAAATCTTGTTGTTTTTTTTGTTTGTTTGTTTGTTTTTTGTTTGTTTGTTTGTTTGTTTGTTTGTTTGTTTGTTTGTTTGTTTGTTTGTTTGTTTGTTTGTTTGTTTCAAATGTTGTGGCTGCAGTAACACTTTTGGTCAAATCGTTTCAAGGCCTTCGTATATATCGTTAACTTCGATAAATTTGTTTTATGCTTGAAGTCAACCGAAAATTCACAGATTGCAATAGAATCAGTGAGAAAAATGGAAAATTTCTAGTTTTCGATCGGTGATAATTTATTACAGCTATCTAGTTATTTCCTTGTAACTATCCACTCGTCAATGATAGCTGCTATAATTATGTGAATTATCCACTTGAAGGGAGGTACAATCGTATTCGGTTGATCATCTCCTTCTTTATATGCATATAATTATGTGATATTTCAAATGATCGCTTATTTCAGTTATGAGAAGCTAAAAAAATTCAACTGTACCCTTTATTGGATGTGTTATATTCAATAAGATTATTTTATATTTTTAAAAATTTAATTAACTAATAATAATAGTATTTATAATAATAATAATAATAAAAATAGTAATAACAATAATAATAATAATAATTTTTAATCAATTATTTATAATAAAATTATTTTTTATTTGTTTGATCGTATACAATTTGGAGTTTTCCCTTGACAGTCAATTATCAACATTCAACTTTAAGTAAATTTCCCAAAGAACCGTTCTAGCATTTCGTTCTACCTATGTCAAGAGTGATCTGGTTTTGTTTTTCTGTTGTACAGTTTGAGCGCAATGCCGTGGTATCGATGGCCGACGAAAATTTGGAGCTGAAGGCAAAGCAATCAAAACGCCTCGTCGAGATAGTCGAAGAGGAGAAACTGGCACGGTTCTCCAAGCTACAGGACTGGAAGGTACGTGCCCATAGGGAAGGAGCATTGACAATCCCCTGCTCTCAAAGTTGTTGCCATGTGTTGTATTCGAATTTAAGAAGTGAAAAATATCCACGTATAAACCAACACCCTATTTCCTATTGTATGGCTTAAATTAAAAAGGCTCGCATTGAATATTTCCTTCGTGTATCAGACAGCGAAAGAAGAAGAGCAAAGACGACGAACAGAAATGGAAGAGAAACGAAAACAAGAACTAGCCAACCATAGTAAAGAGCAGATGGACAAGCGACGTGTAAGTTGCGCTGCTGTGGTCTTATTCATGGACCAGGACTAAATCGTACTCCAGGACTAGTTATCAAGTCCCATATACGGATTTTAGTAATTTAGTCCAGACTAGATGTTTAGTGTCGGACTACCCTTCAGTCCCGGTCCATGAATAAGGCCCCTGCCATTGTATTTCTGCACCGTCTTGTTGACATGTGAAGCGGCGCGGAAACAGAATAGATATACCATGTATCCATTCACCTTGCATTCAATCAATTTGTCGCGTGTAGGCCGTTTGCTTCTCGCGATGTCGCGCTGTTAGCTGTTTGATTTGTGTGTATGTGTGAATATCGGCCTATGGTGGTCGCCCTGTGGTAATCATGATATCGTAGTCGATATTCCCAACCTCCTTCGCGTACAAGCTGCATTCTTATGCTACGTCTCACAATAGACCATCTTCCAATGGACGTCCTCGTCTTCACGTGTTCCTGTTAGAGGCTCTGGTTTGCACATGTACTAATAAGTGTTTATCAAAGCCAATTAACCTCTCTTCCGTGTTCACTATAGATGGAGGCCAAGGTGAAAGTCGCCGAATACGCTGCCAGGAAACAAGAAGAGAAAGAGATCGAGCAATTCCTCGAAGAAACACGAAAACTGCGAGAATTGGAGGAGAGACAGGTCTCAGAAGAGGACAGAAGACGCATCCAAGAACGAGTAAGAAAACGTTGCTTCTTGCGAATGAATGACCCTGAAGTATTATGGTTATACCGCTGTTCTTCGTTCCTTTCCAATCTTGCAGCGAGATCATTACCAGGCTTTAATCTCTCAGCGCATTCACTTCAGAACTGAATTAATGTGATGTAGTAGAAACGCCATGAAACTGAGAAATAGTTATAATAAATAACATATACAATCAAACCTGTATTAGCGGCCACCTCTGTAGAGCAGCCACCTGTGTATAAAGGCCACTCTTCATAACCTCAAAATGACGCTTTCTATAGAAATCAACCTGGACAGAAAGGCCACCTGTCTATAAAGGTCATTTTTCTAAGGTCTCAAAGGTGACCGTTATAGACAGGTTTAACTGTACCAACCTTTTCTGCTTGTAGAAGTTGCTATGTCTGTATATGCTCCTGATGTTTCAACGGCGATTAGTTTCATGTTATGCAAGACGAAATTGGTGCTGCTCATCTGTATCGGAAGATGTATTGGTTGTACATCATTTGAATGTGGATGAGTTATCTCTAAGAGAGAGGGCGTAGATAAGGTGGCGGACTTGTAATATATGTCAAGGAATATTCGTTTCTATTACGTGAAGGCCAAGACCATCCTTGCGTGGCCTAGTCCTTGCGCTGCCGAAGTGGTAGCATCATGTCATGCGTTATAGATATGATCATCTTGATCAGTGCGTGTATTTATTATACGTCAAGTTGACAGCATTTTACATTGAAAAACAGAAGCATTGTTATGCAGTACATTAATTCTAATTTGCAAGAATGTTTTGCAACAATAAAATATCATTGATGAAATGTACTGTTCTCGCGTTTTGTGATTTCTGCTGACAAAACTGACGCCTGCGTTGTGTTGTTTTGAACTTTGGTTGATGGCAGGATTCGATGCTGCTGCAAAAGCGACAGATCATGATGAAAGCGAAGGACGTTGCCAGGGAAGAGAAAGAACAACGATTGGCCAAACTCAGAAGCAAGGTCAGTCACTCCTTCAAGAACTGGCGGATTTCAACGGTGGCGTACAAGGCAGCCAGTTCAGTTTAATGTTGAAACGGGACCTACGTTGTATACATGCTAAGAACTAAATGTACCGAAAGGATCCCTATATCCTGTAAGTTACAGTGACCCTTGGGGACATTATGCACTACTGCTGAACAAACCGCCAGATACGCATTATGCACCGTTTATAAGTGCAAGCAAGCATCTCAGAAAGAAAGACAGAAGAACGAGCGCCCATTGTTTCTTATTTCAGAAGGGGCGGTGGTCGAACATTCAGGGATCATGTCATTCGTGTCCTTTCTCCGTGGACATGTTCAATTAGACACCAGCGACTCGTATTGCTTGACGTCGGCCACTGCGGGCTTGCGCAATCTGAGGTCGCCGGAATGTTATATTGGCATTTTCGAATACGGTCTTGTAGGCGAGGTCGTCGTACTTCTGCGTGTCGATGGAATTAGTTTGTAATCTTGACGGGGAGTTTATACCGAGAATTGATACGATCATGCTGTAGAAGTGAATTAAAATGAATCGGATTTCCTTCCAGATTAACCAGTTGTCTCTCCCTTGCCTTTGTTAGGTTGCTGTCAATGTCGAACGCGATCCTTCACGGCTGTTGCAGCCCACCAAAGGATGGCTTCACAGGCAACAAGATGACACCGAACCTACGCGGACAGGACGAGTGAACCACATTCCCAAACGGTAAGGATTCCTCTGCAATTTGAAGCACTTGATTTAAATCACGATTTATTGTTAGGTGGATCTTGTATCGGCGTTTTCTTTCCAAGGGCCGTACCTGCCTGGCGACAGAACATCACGTGACTCCATCCTTGGCATTGATTGGTCGACGTTGACGTGCTCAAGGTCGTACTTAGACTGGAATACCCTTCATTGTTCTCATTTCGTTTCTCCGCCCACCGGCTCTTATCATCGCCGTTAGCATCATTATTACTGACGCTAATCTGCAGCGACTGCTGATAGAGAATGAAACANAATTTGACGCTAAAGACAGTGGTTATCATTCTTATTATTCAATCTTAGCCGTGTTGTTCTTTCGAATCTTCACTCGAAATGTACAAAGTTCACTAAGCAACGCATCATGGTACAAACAGCTAGCTACGATCAATAGAGCAGTAGTTAGATTTGAGAAATTGAAGGAAGGAACGCACAACGGGGGTTCATGACCGTGTTGTCGTTAATGACAAATGCACTCAAGATTCTAAAAAAAGAACCAATAAAATGGCAATTGCATCAGCCGCAATTCCATCAGTTCCTTGCTTGACAAGGGATGAGTCATATCACCAAGTTCTTGCCACTGGCGATCAATTCAAATGGCAGTCGCGGAACTCAGCCAGTGTAAACGGGCGACTAATGCCGACGCATACGATGTCGCTGTCGACGGAGGTTGTCGACTCACTTCTGTCGCGATGCGATGCTTCATCTGAGGTGAAAGTGCCGTTTCTTGCACGTTGTGGCAGAGCAGGTGCTGAGGTCGCCTATAAACAAACCCCGAATCAACACCGTCAGAACAGCCGCAAACGGATCAACGACATCGCAAAAGCTATAACATCGCTGCGCAATAACGACCCTGATTGGACTTTAGTTCTTCTCTCTTTCTTCAGTTTCTCAACAGAACGAGTGACTGTGTTACAAATTCATGTCAATGCACTGTTTGGTTTGCACTCAAAACAACATCCAAGGAACNCACCCCGGGCAAGGACATGAAAAATAAACCGACAGACACTCACTTTTGTTTGGGTTTTCATTTCCATTTTAATAGCGGTCTCCTTCTAAGAATGAATTCCGAACCTTGAAATCTTTTGAGCTGTTTTCTTCGGCCTTTCCAATCGTCCCACGAGTTCAGAGCGGCACGCACGGACCAAGGCACGGACATGGGCTGTTGACACTTGAATGTTGTTCTATTTGCCCATCGCGATCGACCAATGACAGAGCATCTGAATGGCCTGTCAATTGTTTTATGCCGTCAGGGGGGCATATTGGCAGTCTGCGTCACATTGCCAATTTCCTGGCATTATTGTTTCGAGGCAGCTTTTGATAACTGACCGCATGGTATTTACGGGCGATTGTTAGACGATCAAGATGGCAACGCCAAATAAGTCATAATATAATTTAGGCATACTAAAACAGCAATATTCAGTGTGTTGTGCACAAGGGAATCGCCGCCTGGAAGCTGAAAGCGAACCACTCTGGTTAACGGAGTGATCACGTGCGAGGTAGCCCACGATATGGTCACGTGAGAAAGCCGTTCGATTGATTCGTTCATTCGTTCACGGTCGATCAAGGATCCCGCATAGTCAAACGGTTCAATACGCATTCAATTTGAAGGCTCCCGCTCTGTTCGCAATGAAAGACGCTTTGTCGGATATTCTCGCTGGCTATAATCACTCGATTACGGTGGCCCACAAGTGTCACGGCACATTTTCAAACAAAACAGCAAAACATTTTCAAAAGAGGTCCNCACCCCGGGCAAGGACATGAAAAATAAACCGACAGACACTCACTTTTGTTTGGGTTTTCATTTCCATCTTAATAGCGGTCTCCTTCTAAGAATGAATTCCGAACCTTGAAATCTTTTGAGCTGTTTTCTTCGGCCTTTCCAATCGTCCCACGAGTTCAGTGCGGCACGCACGGACATGGGCTGTTGACACTTGAATGTTGTTCTATTTGTCCATCGCGATCGACCAATGACAGAGCATCTGAATGGCCTGTCAATTGTTTCATGCCGTCAGGGGGATATTGGCAGTCTGCGTCACATTGCCAATTTCCTGGCATTATTGTTTCGAGGCAGCTTTTGATAACTGACCGCATGGTATTTACGGGCGATTGTTAGACGATCAAGATGGCAACGCCAAATAAGTCAAGATATCATTTAGGCATTCTAAAACAGCAATATTCAGTATGTTGTGCACAAGGGAATCGCCGCCTGGAAGCTGAAAGCGAACCACTCTGGTTCACGGTGTGATCACGTGCGAGGTAGCCCACGATGTGGTCACGTGAGAAAGCCGTTCGATTGATTCGTTCATTCGTTCACTGTCGATCAGGGATCCCGCATAGTCAAACGGTTCAATACGCATTCAATTTGAAGGCTCCCGCTCTGTTCGCAATGAAAGACGCTTTGTCGGATATTCTCGCTGGCTATAATCACTCGATAGACATAAGATAGAATAGATTCACTTTCACGGTCAACC
>OFHS01002417.1:0-16339 GCA_900245855.1 Calvadosia cruxmelitensis | reverse complement strand
GGAGGATACTTCGGTGTAGTCGTTGATATAACTGGTGACTTTGTGGGTGATGATGAAGGCGTTGTATCACCATGGGGTGTCGCTGGCGTCGTTATGGGTGGTACTATTGTCGTTGTATTCCCTCCAGTTGGAGTTTTGCTAGTTGCTTTTGTCCCCGCTGTTGGCGTTGGGGTTGTGCACGTCGTGCAAGGATAATCGATGCCAAATTCTGGTGACGGAACGCCTGAACAGAGAACAGCATACAAAAAGATGCATTATCCCTGCCTAAACTGTGCAAAGTTGGTACATCAACAGTCTTGATGATTCTGTAGTAACTACGATGCTCCAAAGATTCTACACATTGCAAGTTTCTACAATAAAGCTCGAACAAGCGGACATTCTAGAAACAAGCAAATCGTTTCCATTTAAGCAAATATATGAAGATTATGGCATTGATTAGATATAAATTATCAAATCAGAATAAAATTTGCATAATTATGCACAGGCTAATTATGCACAGGCTAATTATGCACAGGCTAATTATGCACAATGGTGCATAATTATGCACAACTTACCATGAGAACATGACTGCACCAATTCTTGGATCTCCTTTTGTGATAATGAAATATTATATATGTAGAATTCATCCACCGTTCCTTCAACGTCCTTCTCTCCAGCTTGGTCGCCAATCGCTGCTCTTTTACCCCAATCAAGTGACAAGAGGCCTTGGCCATCGACAGTCATCTCAAGTTCAGTGTTGATGTACAATTTGGCTTTGCCTGTAAATGGCAAACAAACGCAATATCGTATAGCGTTCTTGCTTCTAATATGCAAAGCGATTTTGCATGCTACATATTTGTGTATAAGCTGATTTACATATCAGCGGATTGGTACACAGTCAGCAGATTTTGAACATAATCGGATTTTGCATATACAGTAAGCGAATTTTACATATAAGCATATTTTGCATATAGGCTAGTCCCGTTTAATAAAATTGTGGTTAATTAAACTAACTAATTTACGAAATCAATTCTTTCTGCTTCTTTCTAATTTTTCCTACGTTTCCTTTTGTTAGAAACATTTCGTTTAATAACACCAGCGGCGTGATAAAACCAAAATAGAGTGGTCTTAAGGTAGTTCTATGAACACAACTTAAACAGAAATGACAGCGAAGAGATGCAGTCTCTTGACATTTGAAGAAGTATACAATAATAAGATAAAGTGGGATAAAATTATCCAGGTTCACCGTAGCTTTTCTTCATTGAACGTTATCTGATTACGACGACCATAGCTCTTCACGCACTTCCAAATTCCGATGAGAGCAATGAGTAACTTAAACTAGACGAACTTCCATTAAGAACACGTGATCTATGACAATCGTTTAATGGGAGCGTAAGCAGATTTGATGAAAATCTTCAGCAGAAACTCAAAATAAACAAATTACCGATACGAAAACTTCAAATCCACATGTAGACCTTTTCAAGAGCTACCATGCATGTTGAAAAAATCAAGACAGTGCATTATGGGGAAGGTTGATGTCTCTGATTTCGGAGTATGGAAAAGTTGGATTTGATATTGATGCAGATTTCTCCAAGCTGTGCTACTTTCCTTAAAACTATAATTCCCGTCAATATTATGGGTCAGGAACCAAGTCTCCTTGCTACTTCAGTCAATCAACATGCCCCATGCAATGGTCTGTTCCATAATGGTAGCTCGTGTAAAAGTTAAATTGGGCAGGGCTGTAAAGTAACTAGTTACTTTTACTTTTTGGGTAACTTTTTGAAGTAACAAATTAATTTTTACTGAAAGTAACTTTCTGTTGTAACTACATACAATTTTTCAAAGTAACTCGAAACTTTTCAGAGTTACATTTGTTTACGATGAGCTACTTTTCACTTCTAGACGTTAGTTGATCGTGGGTACCTTTAAGATACAATAAGCTTCAAAGCATTTATGAATGAAAGAAAAAACCACCGAAGATGGTAAACCGGAATTTGTTAAAAATACACATGTAATTTATACCTTCTTTTCTTATGTTAACATCGATGAAAGTAACTTTGAAAGTAACTGTAATTAGTAACTAATCCTGATAGGCTACCAGTAACTTTTGAAAGTTACTTTAGAAAATAGTAACTTTGAAGAGTAACTTTTCATTTTCGAAATAAAGTAGCTTTAATTGTAACTAGTTCCTTTAAAAGGTAACTTTTACAGCCCTGCTACTGGGCATGATTATGGTATTACTTACGTTCAGCCGAATCGTAGGTAGCAGTAATGTGCGCCCATTTTGTCGGATGAATGACAGCCCCAGTTGTTTCTAGATTGAACACCTTCTTCTTCTCTTCGTCCGTATGTGACCATAGGATTCGCCCATCTATGACCTCCAAATGATACTGCCATTCATCATGTGAGAATCCAGTAGTAGAAAACAGAGATTGATGTCCATCTGTCGTGTTTAATAGCACCCACATGGCCACCGTTATAGCGACTGATGGCGTTGGATTGATCTTAGCATGGTTGAATTTCACTTCTCCACCACCATATAGCTGGAGTGCCAAGCCACAACTGTAGTTCATTTGAACTAAATCTGCAGGAGGGGACAGAGTGGCATCGTTGCCTTTCCCAGATGAGTCAAGTAATTGTACACCTTTATGTTGATCAAATTCAAGATGGACGACCATGTGCTGCTTGGAGGGTGGGTTGTGGGCGGTCTGATCCTGAAAGGGAATTTCATCACGATTCGATGCGACGAAATCTCGCCGTCTGGAGCGTGACGCGTTCGTGAGGTATTCGCCATTGGGAGTCATGGCAACACGTCTGTTGTCGATGAAAATAGGTATCATGTCGGCTGTCTGATCAGGGTGAAGCTTATTCTTGTACGCAGGAAGAACAGGCTTCAACGCAAATGTCGTTGCTCCTTCTCCTTGCATCTGCGGAGGGACAACCACCTTGGGTCGACCGGCGTGCAATTGCGGATACGCCGTCTCAACGTACTTCAGCGGGCGTGCAAGCATCACTGGCAAATCCTTCAATTTCCCTTCAACGTTCAGTTTGGCAATCACCTGAGACGTCACGTTCGACGGTTTGACGCTGTCGTTTGATGCGGACGCTGCCTTCTTTTCTTCCACAGCGTCATCGTGCCTGGCGACCGCGTTTGCATCAGAGGTAGACTGGTAACCAGGTTGAAATACATTCTGGTTACCACCCGTGAGGCCATGCAGCTCGGGTCTTACTTGTCCCGGCGTCTTCTGATTAGCTGGAAAAACATCAGTTCATAGGTTACTGCATTGCATTACTATGTCAAGTTAAATCCATCACATGCCATACAGCTTGAACCCGCTAGTCCAGTCGAAAATACGAACACATTTGTATAGGTAAAAGACAACAAACTAATTATGCAGCATGGCTTCAAGAGGAAAATGGATCTAAACCGCATAAATTAGTCAGCTATAATGAAGCAGACGTGCAAGTGTTCTACTTAGGATCTAATGCAGGAAAATAATATAAACATTATTAAATGCTATTCCAGTTTATTCATCAAAAATTTCTCGAGTAGGAGGATATCTAATGCGTTAGTCTAATATGGGATTACATTTAAAAAACCTTATAAAAATTGCAAAACTATTACTAATTCAAAAGAACTCAAACAAAAAAGCTCCTGTCCAATAATAGTATAAAAGTGCAAGGTATCGTTGTAAACGTATTGCTGTTTGACAATAAGTTTGCCCTTACCAACTCCAACAGCCTCGTCTACAACCAAAGAACCCTTAAAGATTGTGAGGTTGCCCATTGAACCTCGATTGCATGCCTCCAGCAATGGCGTCACAGGGTCAACAACTGGAGATTCAAATTCAATTTTGATCAAAGCGTCGACAAATTGTATTTGTTCCATCACTGCTGCCTCACGACGAGGGCTGAAAAGAAAGTAAATAAAATAAGTAAAAATGGTATCATCGCATCATAGTATATCTTCATCATCATCATTTCTTTGCAAATGCCACTAAGCTACAATAGTATTTTTTCATGGTGGAGATTCAAGTACAGTATGATGTTTACAATCTATTATAATGGGTGAATATAAAAAGGTTACTCTGATAAAATTTGTTTTTTTTTAATCTAGTAGTAATAACAAATGTCAATGTTACTGTATACACTTCCCAGCCATTATCTACGCAATATTATTATGAAAGCATCAACAAGAGTCGAATTCAAGCAAAACCACAAGGTGGCTCGGAAATGGTTAAACTATGTGAGGCACAGAACTTAGAAGAAATTGAATGAAATCCTTAAAATGTACTTATTTTCTACCTTGATTCAATTGGACAAACATGTCAATCTGCCTCATGTCTTACCTCAATGTGACAATTTCTGTTTTCTCAAATGAAGTCATATCAATGTAAACAGACGCCTTCAACTGTAAATAATAACAAAAACACGATGATATAATTGAAAAGAAATGATAATGAAATAAATTCTACGGATAATCAAGAAGGTTATACTTGAATAATCACGGATCACTAAACTTTGAATAATCAGTGATCATTATTAAGCTTAATTAGCAATTTTATTTAGTAATTATCGGCTTGGTTTATAAAATGAAAGTTCAGTTTTCTATGCGAGTGCTGATGATTTCCAGGCCTTCAATGAAAAATTATATGCCGGATCGATTTTGTTTACTTTCATAATATTTGCACTACTGTAAATTACATGTCATTTTGTGTTCTGTAAAACATATTACGAAAGTATTCTTAATGAATAATAAAACCTGTTTTGAGCGACCACATAATGAAAACTGGTCGTTCAACACATATGATTGCGGATGCACCTCCATTTTAAACTATTCATTGTAACAATGAGATATAAAGCTGAATATCATCAGAGAATTGTGAACTTACACCCTCGTTGATTGAGTTCCAAAGGTCAACATATTGACCCGACAGTTCATCGTCGTAAGCTAGATCCCAGGCCTTGAATATGCCGAACAGAGCGGTGATTTCCGTGCAGGGGCAGTTTTCTAAAATGGAGAAAAAACGTCAGATGGTGCTTTCTTTAAAAAGGCTTCTGTCATTTAGCGAAACATAAAATTCCATTATTTTTTGCTCTGCTTTACCATAGATCGAGAGACTTACGTTCTGGGCAGCCTTCTCTGCTAGGTCCATCTGCAGGAGTGTTGCCATCGAGGCAGCAGCCAAAACGAGACTCTTCGCACGATTGAACTTTCTTGGTTTTAGTCGCGTTCTGCTTCGGATAGACTGATGTCAGCTGCTCTCTATTCACGGTTGGCTTGACACCTATCATACGAAATTAACCAAGAACACTCAAACATTTGTGAGAACGAACTACGGATAGCTGAATCGGTTTGATCGGATTCTGACAAATCAACCCGAAACGCTGACAATGTTTGTGAGAACCATCTACGGATAGCTGGATCGGTTTGATCGGATTCTGACAAATCAACCCGAAACGAAAATCTACGGATAGCTGAATTCATCAATCGGATTCTAACATTTTAGGTAATCGTATACGGATCCATAAATAATTAGCATTTTCTCCAGTATATCGTTCACTGAAATATGTGTCTCCTTCAATGCATGGTAACCTTATCCAATAAAATACGTGGTCTTGGTCGTACTTCTATCAATCGGATCAAATTATCAGATTTTCTCTATCAACAACTTATCACGATACGTATTTATGTTAACTTTTTAGGGTACCATAATCATTCAAACGTTAAACTTTGCTTCTTTTGTCCATCAAAGCAGCGCAACAGAATTCGATCTTTACGAGAGAATGCTCCCAGATTTCTCTGACGCATATTATGAATTCCCTGGCAGAGGGCTTGACAATTTGCTTTAGTTGTTTTAAGCATCTCTACAAGTAATGTTGATATAAATAAACATTTATTTCTTGACGTATTATGAATTTCCTTAGCAAGGGGGTGACAAATCCCCAATGACACCTCCAGTATTCCTCTTGCTTTCAAATTAATATTGTTTCGTTCATTTAAATTCATCTGTGACCTTATCGTATATCAAATAGCCTTTTATTTGACAGGAGCTTCCAACAACTCCTCCATTGATTGAATAGTTGATTCATTACATCAATTCTTTTACCTTTGACGGCAAGAACTTTCACTGTCTCTCGCAACACAACTATGTCTCCAAGTCTACCAGATTTTAATGTCTCATTCAATGGAGCAAGAGGTTTCTCAACTGGCGCTGTGAAGTGAATCTTAAGGGTTACCAACGTGTATAGCACTTGCTCAGGGTGTGGTTGCTTGCTTGCCCTAAAGCAATGAAAACAATAACATTGGATTACTTTGATATCATTTTGATCAATGTTCATCTTTGAAACGAACTCTGAACAAGAAGGAGCAGCAACTTATAGAAGAAATCTCGAAGCTGAAAATTATTTTAGAAACTTAGAAAATTTAATTTCTCATATATTTTTTTTTCCAAAGGACAAAATTATTTTATTTAAATACAAATGTAAATTAAAAACACTAATACAAACGATTATTCAACTTTGGCGAATGTGCCGCGCACACTCTCGGCGTTCCCGCGCTGGATGGCCAAGCTCAAGTTTGCTATGAACTCGACCTTGCTCGTGCCACTCATCCTAGCGCCTAGATCTTCAACGAAGGCCTTGGCATATGGGCCAAATGCGCCAAGCGTTTCAATTCAATTTCTTGACACAGCAGACCCTTTCGTCTAAGTTACCATTGTGAGATAGGTCAATGCAAGAAAGACAAAATGATTTCTTGAAGTAGCTAAATGAATGGGTTTCTACGCTATAACAGCAACACTATTGTTTAGCAAGATAATAACATTGTTTGAACCTTGAACAGTTTTTCAATCTGACATCATAGATCATTTTGAAATTTCATATCACATCTAATTTAGCAATGAGAAAAAATCCTTCAGTTCTGTGAAACCATAAAGTACTACTTACTCCAAACTAAGTAGCTCCGTCTTGTCATACTCTGGAATATATTGGTACGAATATTTGACCTGAAAAGAAACAATTAATAAGAACGTAGAACAAAGTATTCAGAAAACTCCACAAGTCTATAAAGACGTCACAGTGAAACCCGCTTACGACGCAATGGATCTCCTACATACGACGGAAGTAATAATTTCACATCCACAAAGCAAAAGACGTACATGCGACGTCCCGTGGATGATTTTACGACGTTTTGACGTCAAGAGTACGTCCTGAAGACGCCTTGTGTTTTCCGAGCAATAGAACTTACTTTGAAGAGCAAAGGACATGTAGTATATCATTTGATTGCTCTATCATATATTCATCACAGTCATTACATTCGTTTACGGTTCATTTGAATTATTGACTGTTAAAAGCTTCTTAAAATTAAACTTATACTGGACCTCTCCTCGTACAGCATATGCCATGGCAGTTTAGCACAGCCCTGTTTGTAAATTACCATAGAGATATTTCCACAACATAGATGCTGTGAAATCACGAGAACACGTTTGAGTGTTGTAAGGAGATGCACTTACCCCACTGTTGATGTTATTCCATATTTTCACATGATCTCGATGACTTGGATCTTGCAAATGACTTCCCCAACCCATAACAATAGTGAATTGAACTTTGACGTAAGTCGTGTTATCTGCCTCGCTATCACTCCCACGGGCCTCGCCTGCAACTACAGTGTCAAGTGCTGGACCAGATGGTGCAAGGGTAGTAGCATTCGCTTCAGATGATGGAACTGCTGGCATGTTCTTCAATGCTTCCAAAGCGGCGTTGTTTACGAGGAGAACCCCAGCTTTGCATTTGGTCTCGCATTCCATTAGACTCATGAAATTATTAGCGTTCCCACCGCAGCCAGAGTAAATGAACAACCGACATTCCTTCGTTTGGATATTGAAGTAGTACTTGGTCATGTTCATTTTGCAAGAACCGCCTTGCGAATCGTACGAGCACATTTCATTTTTGACTAAAGATAAATTGACATAAATCAACGTAAATTAACATAGATTAACAGAAATTAAAATAATTATAACAAAAATTCATAATATCTTGAGAGAAGATGATATTGAATTATCTGAACTGAATAAAAATTTTATAAATTGATCCATTTTACAATACCTTTTTCGCAATCTGGATGCGATCCGTCAATCTTTCGTGTACCAAGAATTTCAAGGCCATGTTTGTCAACACACCAGCATTGCTTGCCGTAATACAAGTGAGAAAAGCACTGTCTGGCCTTGTAAGACCCATCTTGATTGCATTCCGGGATGAATGTGTCGTCTTTAACAAGAGGAGCAGGGCCGTTCTTGCGATCTCTCTCGCAAGCTGTTGGTACTACAAACACAAAATAACAAATATTATAACAAAGGGGAACAAACACCCTAGTCTCTAATAGCAATACCCTTGTTTTCGTCCTTTTTAGTTGTTATTCTTTCCTTCATTTAAGTTGTTCATTTTCGTTCATTTTATCAGTTTGTGATCAGCCACGCTGACATATCGCACGAAAATTTTTAAACCTTATAAAAGCACTTGATCGCTTTATTTATTTATGACGTTGGGAATGAAGTGGCTATGTCTAGTATCAATTTCTGATTTTAAATCTGGAGTTTGCATCCAGGTATATTAACTTAAAAACCTGTAATGTTTGGACTATTTTATTGGAATAGGAATAACTTTTAAAATTCAACAGAAAATCAAAAATATCGAAAAACAGTATTAAACATGATAACTAAACAAAGGTATCAATGACAAAAAGGAAAGCAGAAGACAATCAAAACATTATCCCTTACCTTTAAGTTTGGTATCGTTTGTTGAAACCATTTCTGATATTGGAGGTTTTGGTTGCTTTGAAGGGTGATGGTAGAAAGCTGTCCAGTATTCCTTGGTCGTATTCAAAAGTCTTGCCTCAAGGCATTCCTCCGTGGTCAAAGTTCCGTTTTCTACGCGAGTGCCGATGATTTCCAAGCCTTCAATGTCGACACACCAGCACCATTTACCATAACGCACATGAGCGAAACACTGGATTTCTTTATAAGATCCATCAGGTTTACACTCTGGTGTGAACATGTCGAATGAAGTAGGTTGTGATGCGATGAATTGATCGCGTTCACATCGAGTCATTTGTTCTAGTTTGGGAGAACAGAAAGAACACGGTAAAATTAATAGCAAAATTTTTTGGCACAATTTCTTCGAGAGGCTTGATGGACGAGAATTTTAATGTTTAAATAGTCATTCAGGGTTTTATTAATACTTTATTTCTTAATAAATAAGTTTAGTAGTAAGTATTGTAAATATTTATAGAGTAACTTTATAGTTTTCGATTTTATGAAAATTAATTAGATCGTACTAGACGTTTTAACAGAATTACTTCTGTAAGTTATCTGTTTACATAAAAATAAATCATGATACATTTCCACTCGGAAAAAATAGCGCAGGAATAGATCAGTAGGAAGTCAATCCATTTGTAATTATAGGAAATATTTTATTTTTGGATATTGTACAAACAAATCTTTGGAAGTATTATAATGAACATGATTGATTAAAGAAAAATAAATAAATCCATGATCTATGATGTATAGTTTGGCTTGCACAAATTCTTTTCTGTGGCAAGGGATTGGAATTGGGGCCTCATTAGCGCAATGGGAAATTTGACTTAACCACGAGTGATTCAATTTAGATCAAAGTATTTAGATCTTGTTACAGTAGATCATAGAGCATAAGAGGATAGTTTTAAAATGTCAATGGGATACTATAATCCAGTACTTTAAGATCAGATGATCTAACATCATGCACATTTCAAATAATTATCGCTATGTGCATCATATTTATAATATATAAAGGTTTTTCTCTGAGCGGAGCATCTCTAATTAACAGATATACTGTACATTCTAACATCCATACAGTAATACATTATGCCTTTTAGCAGCTTTAAAGATCTCAAAAATTCCCTAATTCAACATTACGCTGTGATATCTTTAGCTTTCATCAGTACTTGAAACGTTCTTTTTTTTTTTCAAATAAATCAACTAAAAAGTAATTGTTTGAAAACAGGAAACCCTTAGTTCAATATTCAGGAGTTGTAAACCAACCACGGAAGTCTCCGTGTGAAGGACATTGGCATCTGTTATATGGAATCAGTTCAAACCTTTTCAACTCAGCTTCAATATTACTTTTAATCAAATCCATTTTCATGGAATAGATGAGTAATTAAAATAAATTGTACGAAATTGATGGAAAATATCTTACGTTGAGTTGGTTGTTTTTGATAGCTCTTGTTCGTATTTTCGTTGCTGAGGGGCGGCACTTCGACAGTGATTCCTTCGGTGTAAGGTCCTTTGCTCGCTTCGTATTTATTTTCACCCGGAAGCTCTGGTTTACTGATACCTTCAGGCAGTTCAGTGTGAACTGGGAGCGTCTGCATGGTGCTATTATCGGCAGTGACTGGAACTGGAGATGGATTTGTCAAAGAAGATTCAGGTGGCATATTATCCTTAGCCATGTCATTTCGATACCCTTCTTGGTGTAACCCTAAGAGGGGGCTGTTATCGGGGCTACTGTTGGGATTTGGTGCGGGATATTTCCCATCGAATAAATCCGCAGGCACTTCTTGCTTTTCGTTCGTTGTTGGTTTCGACTGCGGATTTTCGGACGCAGACGATGAGGTCGCGTAAGGGACGCTGTTACCCAGGATTCCCTGTAGAACACGTGATACATCCTGTGCATCTGGATGTTGAGCCTTTGTTTGAGTGGCTTGGTTATCGGTCATGCTATTTTGTCCTACGTCTTGCTGCGACTCAGTCTCGTTTGCGGATTCGGTGACATTCTGTGGTTTTTGCTCCGTCAGAGAAGACTGGGGATAATCTTCGATGGCTACACTGATCTTCTTTTGCTTGTAATACGCCACGAGGACGGTTGCGTTGGCATTGACGACCGCCGTGCTCTTAGTAGTAGGAGACTGGGTTGTATTAACAGCTGGTGCTAACGTTATCTCCTTGACGACGCTCTGCTGGGCTGCTTCGTACGGCTGCACATTGTCACCAGTGGCTCCTGATAAGTTGTAACTAGGAGACGGGGCCTGTTCAACCGGTGGGCGCTGATAGCTAGCTGCTGACTGGTCGGTTTTACCCACAGGTGTGACAGTCGGTTGTTGGCCATAAGGCGATGGATATCTGAGTGGTTTGCCTTCTTCGGCTGGTAATTGAAGGTCGTGTTGATCGTGGTCTGCCACGTGACCTTTGTAGTCCGTGAAAGGGGCGGCGTACAGGGGATTGTTAGCCTTGGCGTAATTGTCTTGCGTCGAACCGATTTGCTCGTAATTTAATGCCATTTCTGGCGATTTCGTCGTTGCCGCCATTTCGGTTGCTGGCGATGTTTCGGTTGTGTATGCATATGTAGAGGTCGTTTGCATCGCTTCGGGTGTTGTCAGTGGTGGTGATGTTGTGGTCTCCACAGCTGAATCCGGCTGTCCTAGTTGGTTGCCATTTTGAGAGTCAGCGACACCATTGCTGCTGATCATCAGTGAACTGTAGGTCTCCTTGCTGAGCACCTTACCAGCGACAAGAACTTGAGCTGATGAACTGTCCGCTGCTCCTCCTTGCTGCGATGGTCCCGCGTATCCTTGAGGATTGTAAGAGCTGGAATCAGGGTACGAAGACGCTTGATTGCCTTGGGGAGCGTTATAGGGTGCGGCTGGCTCTGGTGTCGTTTCTACCACTGCGGGTGAAACAGTTGTTGTTGCAGCAGGTACTGTGGTTGTCTCTTGGTTGTAAGGGTTCTGAGTTGAGGCCGTGGTGGGCAACGATGTGCTTGCTTCAACAGAAGGAGGCATCGTCTCTGCTGAAGAAGTGTCCAGTTTCTCAGTGGCTGGTGCTACTGTTGTAGGTGCATCTGTTTCTGTGGTGTAATAAGGGTTAGGAGCCACAGTTGTCCCCGTGGTGTTCTCAGCATTGACATTTGTATCAAATCGTAGCTTTGTCATTCGATAAGCGAGGCTATTCAAAGAGGAGAGGACCATGGCGTCGGATGATTTTGCGGGTGCTGCATACGCGGAGGCGTCGTCTAACTTGCGAGTACTTGCCGTCTCTGCAGTGACTTGGGCATTTTCTGGTGCCTGCGATTGGTATGAATAGACGCTGGCGTATGGTTGCTGCTGTTGTGCTTCACCCACCGCATTTGCAGCATTGTAAGCTGTCAGTTCTTGCGGTTTGTAATGTTGAGCGTAAGCAGCATAGTTGGCGCCTGTTGTTCCTGTATACGATGCACTGCCACCAGATTGACCTTCAGCTTGAGCGCCACTCCCTGTCCTTCTTAAATCGTTCACAGGGAGAACAGGCTGGGCTACGTGGTTCTGCATTGATAGATCAACTGCATTGGATGACGATGAGTTCGAAAGGACTGGTATTGAGCCGTCTACGGCCGGTGCGACTGCTTGTGCTCCGTTCGGTGCTATGACGTCACCATGAAGATCTTTATAGTACAACTTCGCTGACGGATCGACACTTGCGTTGACAATGTCAGCCTGAGCTGCAGCTGCTTGAGCTGCGGCCGCTTGAGCTGCGGGATTGACACCTGCGGGATTTCCAGCTCCGCTGACGACCTTTCTACCGAAAATGTCAGTGTCGAAAGGTACAGGCGTTGGTTGTGGTGCTGCACCCGTGGTCGGTCTCCTTGATGTGCGAGGTCGTGTGGTAGGCATGCGGGATGGTGTACGGGACGGTGTGCGGGATGGCGTGCGAGACAGTGTCCGTGATGGGGTGCTAACTCGACCTGGTGTTGTTACTCGTCTTGTAGTTGATCCAGGTCTCATCGTCGTAGGTTGCCTGGCGACGCTACTTGCTATCGCAGTAGAACCAGGGCGCGTGGTAGGGGGTCTGGGAGTAGTTACTGGAACCGGCTCCCTTTGCTCGCCTGGAATGTGATTGTCGCTTGAAGCAGCGGGCACCAAAGGGTTGGCATTGGAGTATCCAGAGTGCTTGCCGAATATCGTATCGTCCATTTTGAAGCCTACCGCCTCCGTGGTGGCGTCTACTGCTGGTGCTGTCGTAGGCTTCGTCTCAGCATCTGCGGCTGTGGTAGGTGGAGCAGAGGTTGGTGCTTCTTCAGCCGTGCCATTATTAGAAGTCGATTCACCAGATTCTTTACTTGAGGCAGTGCCGTTCGAAGATTCGCCGCTTGCTGCTGGAGGACTGGCTTCCGCTGCCTCTTTTGTTGCATTCCCATCTGGCGTCATACCTGTCTCGTTCCCAGGTGTTCTCACAACCGCCGGGAACAACATCTGCTGTCCATCTCCAGTGCTTGGATCCTCGTTTGCATTTTGTGTTTCATTAACAACATTTTCCTTTTCAGCAGCCACAGTTTGACCCTTTCTCTTCGATTCGTCAGGTTGTGGTTGAAACGGTCCAGATAATTGATCCGATTCAGGAACAACTTGCATATCGATATCTTCATCTGGTAATGTTGAACGCAAAGACGAATGCGAATTCCTTTGGTAATTTATAACAATGCCTAAAAATTAGAAATAACAATCGAGCTGAAAACGATGTCAATATGAAATATGATCATTAGTTGCAACACAGCCTGTGTTATAGGTACTACTGTATATCTCCGCAAGAGGTATGATGGACAAAATTTTAACTAGCTAAGATTAGCTTTTAGTTTATTGGTAAGTTTAGTAGCAATTTTTGAAAATATTCCATAAAATGATTAATGATGCTAAATTTTAGTTAGCTAATCCGATATTGAGTAACTCTGTTAAGATTGTCAAATTTACTAGTTCAGTACCAAAACACGCGTTGAAAATCGTTGCATTCCTAAATGTAGCAGGACTACACTTCGATGATGCTTATGACTATGAAATTTATATAAGTTGACAAACAGCGCGTTTGACGTAATGACAACAAGTAACTGTATGGTATGCATTAGCATCTGCATAATTACACGTAAAATGCAAAGAACATATGAAAGTATGCTAGGGAATTATCATAATGCATCCAATTGGTATGCAGACGTGCAAGGTTGCGGCACGATCTACAATGTTTTGGCATTAATGTCAAAGAATGCTCCAGAGATATGAAAGCAATTCAATGTTTGGTAGCAGTTGCTCAATGCCTATGTTGCGTTGTGAGTTATTTCTCGCCGATATTGTCCATGAAAATAATTGGTTTGAAATGTCATTCATTTTATAAATATTATCTTTCAAAAAAAGTATATTTTTATGATGATGCATTATTTCGTTTGATATTTTGGTAAATAAATTAGATTCAATAAACAGGAAAAACTATTTTCACACTAAGATACCAGCAGTCTCTTACCGGCGTTTTCTTCCACCTGAGGCTTATCAAACATGACAACATCGGCCCTCTTCATAGTCCTTCGCGATCGTTTCAAGTGACGTTCTTCGTCATCTGAAGTGACATAAAATAATTTGTTAATACGAGGTTTAAGCTAAGCCTTAGCATCATAACATTCCACTTTTAGGATAAAGTGAAACCTGTCTATAACGGTCACCTCTGGGACCTACGGAAACTGACCTTTATAGACAGATGGCTTTTCTGTCAAGGATGATTTCTATAGAAAAGTGTCAGTTTTGGATTATGAAGAGTGGCCTTTATACACAGGTGGCTGCTCTATAGAGGTGGTCTCTAATACAGGTTTGACTGCACTACCAAAACTATAGTATACACACATCAATTTGATTGGAAATCCATAAGAAACCAGTACTTCTACCATATTACAATGTAACCCCGTTATTATCATCTCGGTTCAAGTAATAACTAAATATCACTCAACTTTGAGAACCAAGCTCTGTCAGAAAACATATGTCTGAGAGGCTGGGCATCTAAAAGAGGTTTTGTATGACGTGTTACTGAGTCATAAATAAATTGGGTTACCGTTATGAAACACGGAATTTCGTTATCAATAAAGATTTTATCTACATAAGCGATAGCCAAGCGAACAAGATAGATGCGTTTTCAAATCTACAGCATGCTGCATTTAGGCATTTAACTATCGACTAAGGTAACCATGTTATTAAATTAGCCGTAATTAGAAGAAGTGGCCGTCGAGAAAGCATCAGCATGTGGCGTTATTATCTTTAAAAGTCCAAGGTTGAATTGTCAACTGGTAAAAGATCAAAGACCACCCTTGGATTACGGTCATCGGAGTCGATCGCGTAAGACGTGAAAACCGGTGTTTTGGACATGGAGGCCACAATGTTAAATTTTAGATTTTTCAAATAGTATGGACTAAGGAACACGTTTTCTTCAATGCATGATAGCAGCACGAGTTTATAAAAGTACACAGTGTACTGCTATATAGTTAATGTAGGCCCTTATTGAACATGCGGGAAAATAACCTACAAAACATGAATAAAAATGAATACTTTACATGAAAAGACTTGTCTACAACCATCTATAAAATTACAAATTACCCAATCACATTATCTGAATTTACTACTTAGATTTACACTCGAACTCAAATTTATTGAAACTGCAATTGATGCATTTCAGTAGGAATCAAAGCCACTAATAAATAACATTTTCAGACAGTGGAAATCAGAGAAGTCCTGGCAGCACTATAGGAGTCAATGACTCGAACTGTTTTTCAATAAAAGATTCGGATTTATTCTGGTACCATAACTGTGAAAATTCACAAAAAGACCTGTCCTGCATATAAAACGAAAGCCTACACGATTGGTTAGCTTGCTTCAGATCAAATTTAACAAATTTGTAAACATGTTCGCATTATTTCGTATATCCATTTTGAAATATATAATATTATATGATTTCATTTCCTTGCTTTACTAGAAAATTAAAAAACAATTTTATTGATTCCTATTACAACATTTGCACAGTAAAAAACTGCTACATATGCAACTAAACTGACTCTACGCAATTACTACTGATTCCTGAACTTCCTTTGATTTTCTCTTTCTCATCCTTTTCTTTGCTTCTCTTAATGTTCAACAAACTTGTATAATTCTTTCTATACTTCAATTTATAAAACTGTAAATCTAGGGCGTCCAAACAAGCATTTATGCTTTGGGATGATCCTGACCATGTATATTTTTTGCTTCAAAACCTATTTGCATTTAATTAACATTGTTTTTCACGGTCAAATAAAAATCTATCTATCTATCTATTTTCATATCTCAATTTTGAATTTTAAAGCCATTTTAAACGAGTATAATTAAGACCCAAGAATCAATTACGTTAATTCGATGAATATTAAGGAGAGGCAGAATAATTGTATTCTTATAATTCAGTTATTAATTAGAGGCATGTGTTGACGCTTGTTCGTCAAAGATTCAATGGACATTTTAGAAGTAGTATGTTTTGTAGTTAAATCAATGAATCGCTGTAGTTTTTTCTTTCCA
>OFHS01002416.1:2004-21142 GCA_900245855.1 Calvadosia cruxmelitensis | reverse complement strand
AGCTTGTCAGCAATGCGTCAGAGGCCAAGTACCGATAGATAGGCATAACTGCATCAAATAATTTCTGTGATAGCCTTACTTTCATGGTCCCTTTGTGTAGATCAGGTTTGCAGCCGAGGGAAGATTGTCTGTTGAAGAAGCACCAGGAGTCAGCTCCCGTCGTACATTTTTCGTGGCACAGTTTCCTGTCTGTTGAAGAATAATGCAGCAACGAAGCATATATGGCAGCCTTCATCTCGTTCAAGTCACCTTTGTTGTTGGTTCGAATGTCATGACCATAATAGTGTATTAGCTTTGTTATGGCAAAGTCAGTCAGCTTTCCTTCACTTTTCCCGTCATAGACTCCTTCTTGCGAATACCTCGCTGGGCGGTGCTGGGAATTTTTGATACGTGGCTCGCACACTCTTCTTTTTCTATCTGTATGGTTGGACATACAGCATGAGTTCACAGAGACAGCTGTAGTTTATGGTGTCACTGTTAGGAGCAAGGTTTTGTAACACATGATACGCATCTGACTCTTTTCAATGGATTGTTTCCACAGTATCTCGCATATGCCAGTCTCCATTGCAGCGGATGATAACTCCCAGTTCTTGCTGCAATCTGGGTGGTGACCATTGACCAACACATCAAACTCAGGGGAATATTTTCCTAAATCGCTTTGGGCACATGCTTGGCAATACTTGCTGAGGCATTCAACATCCACCACCAGCCCAGTTATAGTGTCTATTGCAAATCCAACACAATAGTTTGATTGGAAGCCTCGTTTCTGCCATGTCCCATCAAACGACACAGTGATGTTGAGTATTCTATCTTTGCTAGAAAATGTGCCAAGTGATTCGTGTGCCGACTGTTGGGTGCACTCAGTCAAGGCATCATCAGCATCATTCTGGGCGCCACTCTCCTCTTCCAATGAGGTCTTGTCAACACTGGCTAACAGATAAAGGACAAAATGTTTAAAATATTAGCACACAAGAAACACAATGCATACAAGGGAAGAGGATGAGTCAGTGCATGATGAAGCATATACATTGAAGTGATAAAAAATCAGATAAATTCAATACACATAATGCAGGTGAAAATGCAACCATATCGTTTCGCCACTGCGCGACCTTTTTAGCCTTCGGTGGATCTACATCAGTGAAGCTGAACGCAGTCAGGAAAGGAGGGACTCAGCTCTTTGGGAGGTCTGCCATAAACCCTTTTTACTTTTCAAACCATGGTCCTTGCACTCACAATGCAAGATTTCTCCCTGATGACCGACAAAACATGATCTTGTCCCACGTTGCCTAGGGATTCACGTAGACTTACTAACATAGACTGCACACTGAGTCACGTGACGCGATGCCACCATGTATTTCCATAAGGGCGGCATCATAAGGGCAAGAAATGAGCACGTGGTAAGACAAACGGCAGAATAAGGTCTACTGAAGGCGCTATGCTGACAGAAAAGGAGCAAACTGTACATTGTTATTGCCTTGGACTTATTGCTACGAACGTCGAACTAGGAGTCTACCAGACCACGACGATGAAGTTCATTGACTGTCTTTGAGCTCAACTTGAAAGGGAGCTCAGTGCTCAGCGCAGCAAATACTGGCTAGAGGAAAATATATAACAATCCAACAGTTCGATAAAGCAGAATGTTCACTGGTGGCTGAATAGCACAGCCTTCGTTAATTTGTTGCGTTTGGAGGGCTTTCCTTCCATCGACACTCGCTCGTTGTACACATTCGAAGATCGATGACAGAAGATGTTGATATAACTTGCCGTGATCTCCTTGACGAGGATTGTTATGTGATCGTCTCTCAAGTTGAAGTCCAGGACGTTGTTGCTTGTGGCGTGCCCCTGCAGCTCCTGGAATATCAGGTTTACCGTTTGAAGGAGGACCTTGCTGAGTATTGCTTGCCTCTTAGTTGCATCAAACTTGAAAAGACGCCAGCAGTGGAGCGTCAAAATGTTGTCTTTGTCAAATGTTGAGTAGCTTTGTTAGCGTTCACTCAGTTTCTTGCTGTAAATCGAAGTGGGACAGGACTGTCAGGCGAGGTTGATGTAAGATGCCACTGACTGCGAAATCTGATGTGTCTCTAACAAGACCTAACTTTCATTTAGCATATTTAGCAACATATAACTAGAAAAGTGTAGTTCATTTGAGGGCACGACCGATATGACTTTTGTGGCCCGCCCATGCATTACAAGCAGTGTGTGCCTTAGCCATCGTAAATAAATAGAAGTCGAAATATCACTGCACCCTATTATATTCTCACACATTCAACGCAAATACAACAAACGTTAACAGGTTAACAACAGTGCTCAAATTGAATTGTGAGTCCTGCAACTGAAGGCAACTCTCCGGACAACTTGTAAATTCTTATTCCGTAAGAGGGACGTAAATGCTGTCTCTGACAAGACAAGGTGTTTTTAGAGTCGACGAGCTTTCCGTTGTATTGGAGGTTTTTTATCTGAGTCGCTCACAATGTTTGTAAGTGGTTTTTCAATCACATTGTAGCCGTTTGCCACTGCCTGAGTTGCGTCAGCATGTGCAGACCAGGTATAACGACAGGCAGCTAATTGTCTTTCGTGCTTGCAGCTGTGAGTGCTGATGTCAGTAAACTCCACTTGTGCGTGGACCCAAAATCAACTGTCCGACAAGATTTAAAGAATGCCCATAACACGGCACGTAGGTGGCCAAAGGGCACTGTTCCAAAACACGAGCTTGAACGCCTCTGTACTTTCCACTCATGTTTGTGGCATTGTCATAAGACTGTCCCCGGCAGTCTGGATGTCGATTCCATTTTCCACCGAGAAAGGTAGCAAAGACGTAGCTAATGCCTCACCAATGTGCCCTTTCACCTCCAAAAAGTCATAAAGCGTTCTACTGGANACTGGAACAGAATGTAAAACATAGCGAATAATGCACACCAACTGATCAACATGAGAAATGTGAGGGGCTGAGTCGATGCATACAGAGAAGTATTTACATGCCTTTAACTGATCGATAATTGTTCTCATTTACCGTGCTCCCATGACTGCGATCAACTCGTCACAAATTTGTGAAGACAAGTAGGACACTTTGCCCCTTCACCTGTGCGCATAGACCCGTAAATGCTGGCGAGAAAATTATCAAATTTGGCCACTAGCTAGATGATCCCAAAGAAATTGTCATTGAAACATGAACCAATAATTTCATCAATGTCGTGGAAAGCTGAGCCAAACTCAGCGATGCACTGTATTGCGCTCACAACTCACTTTAGAAGGGCTCGCAAATATTCCTTGCTTGTTTTGTTCTGCTTGACAAGCCCTGTATCCACTTTGCCCATCAACACTGTGAGCTTTACGAAGGTGAGCATGGTTTACTATGTCCCTTACTGTTTTCATGACATCGAGCGCTTTGCAAGCGTTTTTCCAATCATTATATCCTTCACTTTGTAAACTGTTGTTGAACTGCCCTCCTGTCTGCTTACAACAGAAGCAGTAAATGCGTGCAATACTCAGAGAAAGCACACACAACGTCCCTCTCAGCATTCTCTGTTATGGCCAAGTAATATGAGATGATGAGATATGAGCGTGTCATCCCAGAAAACACACACAAAAGCGATTTAGTATTGTTGGCTCTCAATCAGGCTGTTGTCTTTGTCAACATAGTAATTATTAGATGCCTTTGCCTCTTTGATGATGCTATCCTTCATTGAGAATTGACATTTAATTTCTAGCACTCTATCTCGACTGCAGGTGCACTCCGCAAGCCCATCGATCAGGAGATGCTCCAGTGTATGGCTTTTGAAGTATTTTGAAACCAGTCTGCTTGCACTGAAAATCTCTGTGAACCAACTGCTGCTCATCGATGTACTGGTCTCTTGGGACATTCTCCAGATCTCGTCCCCTTTTTTGGCGGGTCATGATCTAAATTTTGCTTATTGTATCTCATGATTTTCTTTAATACTGACTTCGATTGTTTTTTTTCGTAGCACATCATGTGCCGGTGAGTGTTATCATGCATTACACAATGTAAATTAACAAAGATAATATAGCAAGTGGATGAGGAATGTGAGTAATCACTAAAAACAAATGGTGAAAAAGTAGATAACTACATCAAATTCAAACGTTTTATTAGCTCCTGAATCTTCAACTTTGGGATCTCCTTCTTTCTCCTTTTCATTCTCCTCAGTGTTTCCGCCACACACTTCCCAAAGTGTTTCTCTGCATCAACTCGATTGGCTTTGATAGAATCTAGTAATGCCAGTTCCACACTCTTAGCCTCTGGTCTCCGTTTATTGCTAGCTCCAGAGGCAGCTTGTCTGGTAGGGTTACTGCAGTCAGGGGTTGCAAATTAGGCCTAATTGCCGGCCTTGTCTCCCCGGGTAAATTGCCTGAAAATGACNACTGGAACAGAATGTAAAACATAGCGAATAATGCACACCAACTGATCAACATGAGAAATGTGAGGGGTTGAATCGATGGATACAGAGAAGTATTTACACGCCTTTAACTGATCGATAATTGTTCTCATTTACCGTGCTCCCATGACTGCGATCAACTCGTCACAAATTTGTGAAGACAAGTAGGACACTCGACTGCAGGTGCACTCCGCAAGCCCATCAGGAGATGCTCCAATGTATGGCTTTTGAAGTATTTTGAAACCAGTCTGCTTGCACTGAAAATCTCTGTGAACCAACTGCTGCTCATCGATGTACTGGTCTCTTGGGACAGTCTCCAGATCTCGTCCCCTTTTTTGGCGGGTCATGATCGAAATTTTGCTTATTGTATCTCATGATTTTCTTTAATACTGACTTCGATTGTTTTTTTTCG
This sequence comes from Calvadosia cruxmelitensis, assembly GCA_900245855.1. NCBI lineage: Eukaryota > Metazoa > Cnidaria > Staurozoa > Stauromedusae > Kishinouyeidae > Calvadosia > Calvadosia cruxmelitensis. The sequence continues at coordinate 16,339 of OFHS01002416.1, read as the reverse complement.
TAGCACATCATGTGCCGGTGAGTGTTATAATGCATTACACAATGTAAATTAACAAAGATAATATAGCAAGTGGATGAGGAATGTGAGTAATCACTAAAAACAAATGGTGAAAAAGTAGATAACTACATCAAATTCAAATGTTTTATTAGCTCCTGAATCTTCAACTTTGGGATCTCCTTCTTTCTCCTTTTCATTCTCCTCAGTGTTTCCGCCACACACTTCCCAAAGCGTTTCTCCGCATCAACTCAATTGGCTTTGATAGAATCTAATAATGCCAGTTCCACACTCTTAGCCTCTGGTCTCCGTTTATTGCTAGCTCCAGAGGCAGCTTGTCTGGTAGGGTTACTGCAGTCAGGGGCTGCAAATTAGGCCTAATTGCCGGCCTTGTCTCCCCGGGTAAATTGCCTGAAAATGACATTTTGCTGATGAATCACCAATGCAGGTCTCATCATCACCATCATCATTTGCATTAGCATCAGGTAACAGGATTTGGTTAGGGTTTTGACTACATAGGCCTACCGTTGGCGACAGCGCAGAATATTCTGCTGTGAAGCCAGTTGACCTTCTACCACTGCCAACACCAAATACAACCCCTAACGAGCTGCTTGGGATAGTGGCTAGACCCCCCAGGTCTATTGTAGACAATTCTCCACTGCAATGATATGAACCTTACATTGTCACATCAACGCAAAGCATGTTGATCTCACCTAGAAGGTGCCATTTGGTAAATTTGGACATTAACAAACACAAACCCTGACACTTGCCTAACAACAGAGTCCTCCACTACCTCGACTCTCTCTGGTTGTGGGGGTAAATTAGAAGTACCCCTTCAATGCTTGATGTGAGGGGCAAGAAATTCCATTGATCTGTAAAATTCCCACATGCATATGTGGTCGTCTACTCCTGCTCCAGAGCGACCCAAGCTGTTGAGCTATCTTTCTCCCTCCCGAACTTCTTCCGCAATATCTTCCATTTCTTCTGGACATATACAGTCACCTCCGGGTGAAAAGGTATAAATTATTGACAATCTAGTACAATAAATACTCACCAGAGCAATTCAGTGATTGGACTACACACTTCCACCCGTTTTCTTTTTCTGTAAGGCTTTTGTAGCCGGTCAGAGAAATGTTGTAAAGTACTGGGTAGCGATAAATAGCGTTGATTATTTCCTCGGTTCCACACATGTTGACCATCTTGTCAAGTGTGAGATTGTGGGCTTTGGAGTCTTGGGTTTGGCCTATTGTTCCCCAATCCCGAATATAAATTACTAAAAATGTAGTGTAGTAAATACTCACCAGAGCAATTCAGCGATTGTGCTACACACTTCCACCTGTTTTCTTTTCCTATAAGGCTTTTGTAGCCGGCCAGTGATCTGCCGTAAAATATAGGGTAGCCATAAACAGCCTTGATTAATTCCTTGTTTCCACAAATGGCGGCTATCTTGTCGAAATGATGAGATCGGCGGCTTTGGAGGCTTGGGTCGGGCTTATTGTTCCTCATTATTCCTTTTTAAGTTCCTTACGTTGTGGCAATCAGCCCTTAAGTTTCTTACGGCTACGACAAAGTCATCATGTGAATGGTCTTAAGATTCTTACGTTACAGCTTTTGTGAATCGGCCTTTAACCATGACATCGTTATTAACTTCGAAAAGAAAGATTCTTAAGGTATGTCTCCTTTCACTCCAAGAGCTCTTTGAACATTTGTTTTTCAAAGATCTATGTCAATTTCAGTGATCCCTAATCATTGGCTTGCTGAAATCCATTTTGCTAGCCTTAAACCTCTGTTCTTAAATAGTTCTCACATTGTGCTTGCCAAATTGATTGCGTCCTCTTCAGTGTCTGTTGTCATGAGCAATCCTTGTAAAATTGCCTTTCAGTTCACTCACTGGATCATTTTCTGCTTTTTGAGAGCAAAAGATGCAGCACACTGAAAGTCTGTTGCACCAAAAGTGTGTACTGCCATTCCATGAGCAGTGGGAGGTTTACTGAAGTCACCGTCTTACCACTGAAGAAATCTCAATGAATCTTTGTCCTTTTCTGGAACTCTAGTTTAGTGAAACATCTGTTCAACATTAGCCATCAAAGGAATGTTTTTCTTTCTGGTGAAATTGTAAAAGGCAACCAAACTGTGAGTTTAGCTAATCTGGGCCAGCTGAAAGTTGTTGATTTAGAGAAGTCCCCCCATAGCGGGATTTTGCATCAAGGACAACTCTCACTCTGCATGGTTCGTTGGGATTTTTCACTCCTTGGTGAGAAACGTACCACGTTCTTGAGCCGCAATTTTGTTTTTGTTTTGTTGGTAACTTTTCAGAATGACCTTGTTGCAAATATTTGTTCACTTGTTTTGAATGCATGTGATAGCAAACATTTTCATCTTTCCATAATAAACCAATTTCATAATGACTGTCTACAAATATGGCTTCGTTGAAAGGTGACATGGCTTTTCGATTTATGGTTGAAAGGGGAGTAGAAGACGAAAGACGAGAGACGAAGATGGAGGCTTTGCATTCCACATATGATATATTTAATAGATAAGTTGCTGGTCCCACGGCAGGGAAAGGTGGCAGAGTTCCAAGGAGTGCATATGGTCATTGGTGCCAGAGCTCTTTGTCGTGAGACACAGCGTAGATAAGAGGACAGACAAAGATGTTAACACGACGAAATACAGACAGCAAAGAGAATGATTACAGGATGACACAGCTACATATTCTAACAATCATGTGATTACACAATGACGACATCAAGTTCACACTGACCGCGAGTCAGCCACTACACACGTCCCCTCAATGGAGACGGAGTCTCGTTTTCACAAGTCCAGCCTTTTAAGTGATGTGAAATGTAGTTGTAACGTGAGGGAAACAGTGACGAACTATAAATCGGAAACTTGGCTGCAGAACGGAAGACAACTTCAAAGTGGCGACGTGTGGGACATGACGAAATGAACTTCGACAGCGACAGGGCAAGCAAGAAACAACAGCAACAAACAGCAATAGATGCAGCGATGACCAACGGCATCTTGGTGTGGCGGTAGAAGTCTCCAGGACATGCATGCTTGAAGGAGAAGTAATGCTGCTCTGATGGTTGTGCATTCGCGTGGTCGGGGTCACCATTTGTAAAAGACGAAGATGGAGGCTTTTGCATTCCACATATAATATATTTGATAGATAAGTTGCTGGTCCCACGGCAGGGAGAGGTGGCAGAGTTCCAAGGAGTGCATATGGTCATTGGTGACAGAGCTCTTTGTCGTGAGACACAGCGTTGATAAGAAGACAGACAAAGCTGGTAACACGGCGAAGTACAGACAGCAAAGAGAATGATTACAGGATGACATAGCTACATATTCTTACAATCATGTGACTACACAATGACGACATCAAGTTCGCACTGACCACCGTCAGCCACTACAGGGGCATTGTGTCTTTATATAGCATGCCCAACGCTCTGTTGTCCACGTTTCTTCCAAACTTTGCGCATGAATATTGCTTGCAGCTCTCCCATCAAACAAACTCCATCTCAAGGCAGTCTTTTCAGCGTAAGACTCTGATGAGTTTCCCTTTAGACACTGTAGGGAAATGATTATGTCTGGTGCGTTTGTTCATACAGTAGGCCAATGGGTTTATGTTTAGGCAAGGGAATGGGAATGCCACATAAGTGTTGATACTTCACAATGTCGCCTTTATTAGGAAGGACTGTCTTAGGTAAGGTTAGATCTTTGATAGACCACACTTCTTTTAATTTGAATTTAGACTGACTGTGGTTGCTGCTAATGTTAAGCGATACTTTGTTTGCTGTGTTAGTCTCTTGACAAGCTATTGTTTTGATATCTAAGCAGGATTGTGTACCCTCTAACCCTATGTCTTCGACCAAGGCTTGGTCTGGTAGTGAGGCTTGACTTCCAGTACCAAGAAGGGCTAAGGTGTCTTGAGTACCTTTGGGGCCATTAATAATAACTGGTAAGTCGTGTAAGTAAATACTCTCTTTGCTCGAGATAGTTGTAGTAACCGTGGTTGAGGAGTTTCAGCTGGAGCTGCTGGCGTTGCGACTGCAGTCGGGGCAGAAACAGTCGCTTTTTCTTTATTAATCAATGTATGATAAAAAAACTTTGCATGACTTGCAACATAATGTTGATGTACAGTCACTTGCCTTGTGTCCTTTCAGAAAGCAAGTGGGGCAAAGTATCACCTCTGCAATTAAGTTTTGCTTTCCTTCCATTGTTTTGTCCTCAAAGCTCTTCCAGATGTTATGGGTTTCCATGCAAACAAAACAACGTTTTCCTTATGTCGCGTTAATAGTGATCTTTATGCTTGCATTTTGGACCTGCGAATGTTTTCTTCCGTTGCTAGTGTTTTCAGTTGTGACAGGCACTCCCTTATACTGTAATGGTGCGACACATGTATGGCTACCACTGGCATAACAATTGGCTTGGTCTATGCCGAACCGTTATGCAGAAAAGCAGGCATTGATGACTTTGTAGATGCTTTTAAGCTGAGAACAGCCAAAGAAAGAGGCATTGCCTATACATCATCAAAGGCAAAACTATTTCTCAAAAACAGTTAATGTTCAACAGAATTAATCAAAATTGCATACTTACATAAATCAGTGTTCATGGGTATTTGGATGAAATCGCGTCACAGTAGTTCTGTAGAGAAACCTGGCACTCAAAAATTCGTAAGATAAAGTTCTTCCATGAAGTTTAAAGAAAAGCACACATTTGGGCTTCTTGGGCTGCCCGGTCAAAATCCAGCTAAAAGCAGTAACTTGGCATCATTGTGGCAGGAGAAACAAATTGATGCTGAAACTGGGAAAAACAAATTGATGCTGAAAGCTTAAAAACACAGATAAGAATCAAACATTTGCTTTTAGCAGATATGTGCCTTGTGTTAGCTACCTTCATTATGTGCCTATAGTATTATCACTACAAAAATTTGATTATTAAAGAGTATCACCATAAATGGTTACTACACAGGTGCTCAGTGAAGCTAGCACTTTCTAAATTTGAAGTAAAAAAAACACAGTGGAAACCAAATAATAACCTTATTCAAGACCAAAATGCAGGCATTGTGTTATCAAAAGGGACAGGAAATGTTGCTAAATCTTTTTCTCCTGAAAACGAGAAGTGTACCCAAGTCATTCACAAGGACCATTCTCTTCCTACTGGTTATGCAGCTATGCAGCAGCTTCCGTGTGGAAGATCTTGCGGTAGCGGCAATTCTCCAGTGATTTTCAAGGGAACATATATCCAATTCTGTGGGAAGAAGAAAAATCAACTTGGCTTAATTTTTCAATCAGCTATAACATCATCCAAGCGTTCAGGACAAAATAATATGAACCAAAAAGTCCTTCCACTGTAATTGACTACTGTAAGAACAGTGAAAAATGATTTCACTGCCAAGAAAATGGCGCTGGCTGCTGCAACAACAGAGTATCAAATTACTTCCTTTAGTGTTCACTTTTCTGAATGAAGCTATAACAAGCCAAAATGCTGCATTTGATGATTTGCTGAAACAAATTATGCTGACAGCCAGCATCATGCTGGCTATTGCCATCTGTCAACACAAATATTGAGATAAAACACAACATACAGGTTCGAAATAAGCTTAAAGATGCAAAATGTCTCGCTTGATCACCACTTGCAATCAAGGATGTGTGGATGAACAAATCTGTTATGAATATGTAAGGGAAGCTGTATAGACATATCATTCAGGATAACATTCCCACAAATCCAAATGGCTACTACCACATCAGGATAGCACTGACATTATATTCCCTATCTACACATTGAAAACGCTGTCGCAAGACAAGGAATGAAATCAAGAATAGCATCAGAATGAAACCTAGATATATGTATAAATGCTCCCATCAACCTCTTGTCCTCTTGTTGATGGATCTTTAATTTTAACTATGATGCTTGGTTTTAATGTTTGCAATACATTTGCGATGGTGTATTGTGTATCTTTGGTGAGTTGGTGCATAGACATGCTGTCTTATATCCAAATAACTGCTTGTTGGATTATGCTTACTGTAGAAAGCGTAGCCCAATGGTTTCCGTTAAGGTTGATTAATTGCACAAGCTTGCCGGATAGAGTTTTGCTGTGCAAGAGGAGTGTATCCTTTGGAAGAGAGATCTCTGGAAACTGCTTTTGTAATAGTCCTTGTGCAGCATTGACAATGTTGTCATTCAACCACAACCCAGTCGAGCTTAAAACAACTTAACCCGCAGCAGATAGTTGGACACCCCCGACCAGCCATGCTGTTGGTCTCTCTGGTTTGTCTATCAACTCATCTCCTGATGATATTGCAATAACATCTTTCTCAGGAGAAGCAAATGAAGACAAAGACTCATAGATTTCATCTACAGTTTCACAGTCTTCTTGATCTTTCATGCAATCAAACAGATAACTATTTACGTCAAGAAATATTTAAATTCTCCGAGAACTGTCTTGCTTGCAGTAGGCCTACTAGCTACCTAATGAATGGCATTGACCCTATGCGCATACATAATCATACTTGCTCTAATACTTAGATTTTAATACTTAGTTGTGATATCACTTAAGAAGATTTTATTTCTTACCTCTTCTTGTTTTAGCTGTCTTGAGTTTTTGCCTCTTGAAGTTCCTGTGTGCTAGAAAAATACCATTAAAACTACACATTAAATGTAAATTAACTTCAGCCATAATCCTGTCATAGTTTACAGCTGCCTGGGCCTAACCTGTGGTCCACTCTCTACATCAATGAGAGAGCTGTTTTCCTTTCAAATGATTCTCCATATCTCTACTCCCCAGATTTTGACTTTTTGATAGCCAGAGGAATGTTTGTTTTTTTGTGTTGTCTTTCTTTTTTCATTAATTTCCTGTCTTTTCTTCTTGTCTTTTTTGTCTGTTCCGTTTCAATGAGAAGCCTTGTTCATTGTCCACAGCTTGCTTCAAATCTTTAAGACTTCCCAGCAGAATAATATGCAATGTGTTTACTGCAAACTGATCCTGGACGAGGTAACTTAGACTCTTGATTTGGTGCAGTGTGTCTCGGCAGTCAACTAGTGTGCTTTTCAGTAGGCTGCTCTGTCTGTGCTTCTGATCACTTGATTGGACATGGCATTTCTTTACTGTGATTATTCAGGAAGTCATGACTGTCTTCGTCTGCACAGGTATCATGTTGAAGAACAGTTCTGTCTTCATCTTCAACATTCTCATAATTAGCTCTTTTTCTAGCACAAAGTATTGAGACTCCCTGTACCTCGCACATAGCGAATCAAAAGAGTAGCTGTTCTCTTTTGCCGCTACAGCAGATATAGGTTTGCAAGGAAATAACTTTCTGCTCCAGTCTTTGCAACTTCACTTAGGCATCTCATCGTTCTTCAAATGGACCATGTGTGTTTTTCCTGGTGAGATGAGCTCTTCACCTCTCCACATTCTACTTCCTTTACATAGCTGTCTGGGATCTTTGTTGCCATCTCTACTTTTGCAAGACAGTGCAGAATAAAGTCATGTGGCCAATTGTGAAGGTATCGAGGGATAAGTTTGGAATATTCTCTGTAGCCGCTGGACAATTTGTTGTTCTTTTCCACATACCTGTGCAAACTCTTAATATTCTTAATTGACTGCATTCATTTTGCAACATCTATATATTAAACGGCTGAAAATAGTTCATTTAGTGATTGCTTGCTAGTATGGTATTTCCTTGCAGTACTTCCCTGATGTCCAATATTAGTTAGGTGTCATGGTCCATTGCCATATTGGCTCTTGATTGCGTTTCAGAGCTACAGTGATTTGTATGCAACCGTGAATTGATGCACATTTGCATTGTTGTTGAAGCCGCCAGCAGATCAAATTGCCCCAAAAGGCAGCTCCAGGTGGTCTTGGCTCATCTTGTATGTTAATAGATCCTTTAAAAGGGAATCTTTGCGTGCAACAAGATCAATGAAGAGAACCTTTGTACTTTTGCTTGCCACTACAAATCCCAGAAATCCTGTCTTGCGTCTTGTTTTACACATCAGTTTTCCTTCAGCATTCTATAACCCTGATGTGTATGTGGAGACTTTCTTGCAAAAATGGATCCCAGTTTTTTTCATTGTCAACGCGCAGTGCTGACTTAAAGCCTTTGGCCAGGGGATTTCTTGAGTTTAGCACATCACATAGGTTGTCAAATATTCAAATGAAATCCACTATTGCCTCCGAGCCCTTGAACTGTGGCTGCTGCAGCACAGAAGTGCAGTACTGAATTGTACCAGCAGCACTTGCATTTATAGTCTGTTCTGCAAGATTGATCTTCATCTTTTGCTATCTCCACTGTATATGTGCCAGCTTTAGGCGGTTTCCCAGTCTCAAGCCCACTGAGGATCCCAGCTTCTGTAGCTCAACAGTGTATGTCCACATGATTTTTCTATTCTGGCTCTCCAGCAAGATACCTCGTTGTTCTACTGTGTTGTTCACACGTTTCAGCATACGACAGGCATCAAGTAACGCGTTCACTCTTGACCCTGGGTCAGTTGAATGCTCAATGCTTGCCTTGATTTCAAGTGGATCCACGGAGGCACCCACTGCTGATAGTATAATGAAATGACAAGAGTTTCCATCACATGTTAATGATACAACTCTAATACCATTGTCTGCCAATCGTCTAATGCAGACGCTCACTAAGTTAGCGCGTTCTTCGCCACTCAGGCCATCAATAAAAATTAGCCGCATGACACTTTCCACAAGCCTTTGCTGCTTGCTACCACAACACCAATGCACCCTTTGCTATATGTTTGGAGTCACCATCTTTTAATCCATTTCTAAGGTCAATATAACCATAAAAGCATTTGCAGTCCCGTGTGACTTGCTTTCTGTAGCCTTCAGGTCTGGTTTCCCAGAGCCTGTATAAGGGGCCTCATCGTTTGTTCATAGGCAAGCAAGAATTTAATCTCAGATATCTTGAGCTGTTCAAGAATTTAACCCCTATTTTGCTCGGAAAAAATGCATTCTTTCTGTTGCTGCCAGGACAATTCCATGAAAGGAGAGATTTCACCATCATTGGCTCCCAATATGTCAATCATTTCGTATCTGAGATCATTATCAATTTTCACATTTGCCCTTTACAGCTCACAGTGCATTTCATTGAGTTGCTGCTCAAGCTGGGCAGATTCAACCGCTCTTGTTGCAGAGACAGTTTGACCCTAGCTGGGACAGTCTTTAATGTGGGAGCTTTCCTGTGCGCTGGTTTTGTCTGATCTGTGCTCCTTAACTGATTAACCTTTTGCATTGCTTCTAATTCCTCGGTGCACTGTAGGCATTGCGCTCACGAATTAAAAACAGACAGTCCACTGAACGTGCAAACTCTTTGTGTCGATACCGTGGTAGCGGCTAATTAGTTGATAGTGGATCATATCATTGGTATACTGTGAGTCCAATGGTTTCATTCCATCACATAGTTGAAAAGTTTCTATTTCCTTGACCATGGCGGAAATAAAACTGTTTTGTCATATTTGTGAAGTACGTCCTCTGCAGGTCATGATTGTCAGGAAGAATGCACCCATACACTGAAATGTGATAGGTGAGATCACAATCAATTGTAATCTCGAACATGTGTCCACTGTCAATAGAATCTCTTCTGTTGACCCATGGAGCTTGCCGAATCTCCGCTGCAAACTCCTGCACATGAGATTTCCATGAATTCAAATTGTCGACAAATCTGAAGAAACACAACCAAATCAAGGTGCTGTAATGCATGGTCAAGGAAAGGAACTGACATGTTGACTTTATAGTACTCCTCGGGTGCAGTAGCAGGCACATTACTACTATTTATTTGTCTCTCGACAAGACGAGGTATGCTAGGATCGACATCTACTTTGTCACCAAGCAATGTTTTGGCTTCAGTAAAAAGTCCAGCACTAAAATATTAGCTCTCAAATTGGAAAAGGAAGATCTCAGAATAGAGATTTCTCTTTCCGCAAAAACATTGTCCATTTTCTCACCTTGTAGCTTAACAGTAGCTGGACGTGACAATCCTAAAATATGTCGTACAACAGCTAATGTTGCAATAACTTCATAACGGATTCCATTTACAAGTGACTTGGCATCACTGACACTTTTTTGAATTCCAGTTTCCTTGACCAATACTGCCCTTAATGACAGCTGGCAAAAGCTCAATCATTCCGTAAAGATAGAAGAATTGAGACAATGTTGTCGTTTTGGAGAATGTCTAAAAAATTTTACAATCACGTGACTAGTGCCCATCATGTTCCTCACAGAAGGCAAACTGCATGTATTTGCAACACACAAATTTAGCCGATGATTCATGCAATGGGCATAAACAGCTTTCGGGTAGTCATTAGATATTAATGTTGAAGCACCATCATATTGGCCAGCCATGTTGCCTGCTTCATTGTAGGATTGGCCTCTGCAGTTTCCCATTGACAAACCAAGATCTGAAATACATTGTAAAATCAATGTTCTGATGGCTTCACCCCACACATCCTCACCACTCAAATAATAAAACCTAAAAACTATTCTCTGATTGCATTGCTGGCATCAACAAATCTGATCACCGAAGACAGATTTTCTTTATAAGTGACATCTGGTGCTTCATCAGCCAAAACAGAAAATATCTTTGGTGCTCTGATGTCACTTGCAAGCTGGAAATTATATAGCTGCCAATCTAAGAAATTATTTGATTTTATGTAGTTCTTGGAGCGATATGTGGCATTTCGTGGAGCAGTTTGAAAGTGGTTAGCAAGAGCATCATCCCACTATCAGTCCTAAAATCTAAAAAGTTTTGAAAATTACCTTGAAGTTCCGTGTTGTCGGGCTCCTTGACCATAACTTTCATCTTTGCTATGATGAACCTAGACATAGCGCATGGCTTTGCGGCAATACAATACCGGTATGCCCTCTGGGGAATATCTACTATGACAGGCCATTGTCATACAACCTAGTATTCTAGTACTGGACCATGTCCCCCCTTCACCTCGGATATGAAATGGTTGTAAACATTACAAGTCCAAACGGGATGGGTCCAACGCTTTGTGCGTGGGTCCTGTATCCATACAAGGTCTCTAGGAACCACAGGGTGCATGACGGGCTGCATGCTGGTCATATTTCTGCTTGGCCTTGGCCTTGAAGATGCCGGCACAGCAGTCAGCAGCATCATATAGCACTTTGACGTCAGGTGCAAATTGTGGCGGGTTATGCTGAATTTGTGTCACAACACCGTCAGTCTTGCATTTGTTGAGCTGGGACTTGGCAGCTTTCACTGAAACTTCTGCTTTGCCATTAGCTTGGCGGTGGTGAGGAGATGACGGGTTTTGGATGATTTCCCAGTCAATAGTAAACTGCTTAAATTCTTCGGAGATGAAACTGGCATCAGAGTCAGTTCCGAGAAACAGTGCGATACCGTGCCTGCAGAAGTGATTCTTCAACTTCTTGATTAGTGCTGCAGTAGTAGTTGTAGGTAGGTAGTCGATCGGTCCTAGAAGTTGGTATGGTAGTCAACGGTCATTAAGCCATTCTTTGCCATCCCAATATAGTGGATCAGTAGTGACTTTGTGCCAAGGAAAATCACTGATCACCAGTACCATTGGTACACACTTGTCTCTAGCATAATTATACTTGGCACGCTTCATATCTCAATATCTCCTGCTGAAGATCCCCTTCGATGGAAGACCAAAGATCTTTATCAATGTTAATGTCCCAACGACCATGAGCCCGGTCTTGTGCTGTAGCACATTGCAAAGCACTCCGCACACAAGTGATAAGCTTGGGTGCCAACCGATCATTCTAGTCCATCTTTGTTGTCACGTTTTTAGGTAGCTTGCCGCTACCCTCAGTCAGGAGCAAACCAGATTAATTCAAACCAAGCGTCCACATAAAGAGTATATATCACATTTCAATAATGCAGTTAGATTCAGGTCGTCAGTTGTCAGTTTGTTAGATCACAACCGAGTAGGATGGTCTCCCAGTTTAACAACGTCAAGCCCTAGCATGCATACTAGGACCGATGCAGAGACCTTTCCCACTGGTTTAGCTATCAAACCATACCACAGCAGATGGTCTTTAATTCTCTCCGCCGACAAGAGCAACTCATCGACAGAGACATCGTCTATCTACGAGTCACAGGCTTTGGCAATTTATCAGCCTGTAGCACCTTGCAAAGAGCGGACATAATTATGCTACAGAGAAGAACTGGATGACGGAGTATCTCCTGCACAGACGGGCGAGAACAGGAAGGCCACCTGCGTTGGTCTTCCAGAATGCCAGAGAATCACCATTGGTCGCCATTCGCCTCATTGCCAGTTTTTTTTTGCAATCTTTAGCTCGGCATCATTGACACTATACTCCTGTGATGTTAATTCAGTCGATAATGCCTTCTCGAAGTAGCCACTGGTGAACAGTAAGGACAAGACAGCACCGGTCCCATTCTTGTGCTGCTTCGGCAGAGATGGACATGGCTCTCTGTCGACAACAACTGTGGCAGGAAGACCTGAATTGTTGCTGTCAGTTCCGTGGTTGACTTTAACCCTTTGCGTGTGGAAGCAAAATGCAAAAACAATGCGTTGCAGTGGGGTAAATTTCACAATTTCGTGCAGTTGTGAACGTTTTGCAAGTATCGTGTTTTGAGGCATATATTGTGGCTGGAATCAAAAAATTTATTCATAAGAGTTGTAGTAAATTGCATGGACTATCTGTAGACCGATAGGAATGTTTTCTGTATAATACGGGTTCGGAGCCATACAGCTTTACAGCACGACGTCTTCACTTCACGTCGCAGCGTCCGAACTGCCATTTGTAATTTGAATTGTTTTCCTGGCTTTCACCCTGCTTGACCGAACTCATTCATTGACACCTTGTCGTTGTCAGGGCGATGATGGTAATTGGTATGTATTTCTGTTCGGAACAGTAAGGGACGATTGTAATGCAAATTAGATCAAGCTGAAGTGGTAATTTGAGACAAAGGAGACAGAATTGACGACAGCAGCAGATGTTGTGAACGACTCACTGAGGAACACTTTCGTTTAGTTTGTTGAACAGCAGCAAGGCGAAGAAACAAACAGAACACTACAACTACAACATTACAAATGGAGGCCATCACTGCAGGAGATCTTGTAGTTCTCCAATGTGTGGTAGCGCTTGAAGCTAGGCGCCACACAAAGCAGGACCTTGCATTGCTCGCAGCGCCAAGTCGTGCGACAGCGCTTGGCCCTTCGGTCCAAGCAAACGACACAGTCTTGGCGTGCCTGGGCTTTCGTCGTGGTGGCCGTTGTCATTGATTCGGCAAAATGTCTCCCAGTAAGACGCGTTACTGCTGTTGGCTGGCGGACATGGTTTGGCAGTTGGGCAGCACTGTCGATCGCCGTCAGCTTTCGAATGATTGCCAGTCGGAATTTCGTTGGGTTGTGGCGAACTTCTTGATGCAATTGCTTCCAAACGACGGTAGCGTTTACGTAGGACACCTCAAGCAGCGAAAGAAATACTTTCTTCCACCACTTGAGTGACTTGTGAATGTTCATTGCATGCCACATGCCCTGATCAGCCCGGTCCACACCTCCCATGAACCTGGTGTACATTTCAATCGCCTTCGGCTTCTCGACGCTGCGACGGTGGTCGGCGTTCTTTGCTCGCATCACTCTTTCGAAGGTAGATGCGTTGTGAATCGTTGTAACAATATTTACAAGTCTTTTGTCATGCCATGATATGTCCATCAGTTTCCCATCATGCTCACTATAATTACAACCTTTTTTGACTCACGGTTACCATGGTAACCCGTGGGTCAATGTTGTGGAGGGGAAAATTTTTCTCTTTTTTTCTTCATCTTCATCTTCAGACCGTGGGAAAATTGGTCGCCCCCCGCTGTGATCGTGGGAATCACACACTAGTGTGTCACATGTTATTCATTGATGACGTCATTGTGAAGTAGATTTGCGCTGACTGTGCTTACGCAACTGGCAAAGTTTTGGTTTTATACTAGACTTACTTTATCATAAATTTGAATGTGGTTACATTGTCTGATAATTGCGCATGCGTTGTAACTGCTGCGATAGTTGTTCATGACTTGAGTTTGAAAAGCCTTTACTTTGCTGTAGTTGTTGCTTGAGTTTCGTTTTGCTTGAAGTCAATCGAAATGTATGGTTCTACCGACCCCTTGCGGGATTTAAAGAATAATTATTCAATTCAACTAGTTTATGAATAGCGGAAGCACCTGAGCAGTCGCGATGTCTATTTGTCTATCATTTTGTTGCACGATTGAACCTCGTATTGTGGTCGATGCAACATGGTTCGATCATGGTTTGGGAATTGTTCGCTGTTCTCAGCTTAGTTGGTTGATTTTGAAGATCATGATGGCTTAGAAATGTTGATCGGACA
>OFHS01002415.1:0-21156 GCA_900245855.1 Calvadosia cruxmelitensis | reverse complement strand
GCAAAAAATATAACTCGGCTTCAAAGCGACCTTTTAAAAAAGCGGCTCCGTTATGTTCTGCACCAATTTGGATTAATCAACTTTGACCTGCTTTCGGAGCAAGCTAAACAACACGCGTCTAGAAAAGTGCTCAACCAAGACGTATATTTTTCCCGGGATGTTTGCCGCCTATACTTGCGACTGAGTAGTAGGTACCCGGTTTTGTACCGACAAACAAACATACAAACAAACAAACAAACAAACAAACAAACATACAAACCGACAGACGTTTCCGTATTATAGGGTCGTCGATTCATATATAGTTTCCTACTAAAACTACATGGATGGTGAATGCTGCTAATCCAATTGCATTACAATGTCACGGATGTGATATTTTGTCGAAACATTTTAGAAAAATTGAGCATGATCACTCCGGTATCATACCAGAATTAAAACAAGTGAAATCAACCAATTGTTGCATTGGTGTTGTTTTAATGGTGTTAGAGTAACTGAAAACTATTTCTCAATCTTGTTTTCAAATGCATTCCATGTTGACTTTTCAGCACTTACCCGATGATGATATTTACTCCTCAATATTTCTGCAATTGTTTTATTGAATCGCTCTTCTACATAGACTGTGTTTGGTATCAATTGATGATGAAGCCTTGGGCTTTCCACGGCTTCTTTTAAGGAAAATCCAAACCACAAATAGAGTGATATCATCTGAAAATAAATAATGAATAAATATGCAATTAGCTAAAGGTGTTTAGCGCAGCAGCAAACGAATTTGTAATAAAATTTGTCTTAAGCTAAAAACATTGTCATTATCAGTGAGCAAATATTGTGTATGTAGCCATTCTCAGGAACAAATGTACCATAAATGTAATAATGTTTTAAACCTTATACACAAGGTACATCTTACAACTGCATTCTTCTGAAGTCCTACCTCAGACGATTTGAGAGCTAAGCCATGTTGTACTTCCCTTGTAGCAAATAGCTGTGTGTTGTAGTTATCAGAAATTTATATGAGGCTGAAAAGTTTAACTAGCTACATTATATGAGAATTAAGGAACTAGCCTATTTGACGAGGGAGGTAAAACTGGTGAACATTTTCCCGTGTACCTTAGCCGCTCATTTGAGAAGCATACCTATTTTCACATGCGGTAGCCATAACTGCAGCAGCAAGACAACAGAAACACTCGCTATTCCTCTTGTTGACTTTAACTTTTGTAGTCTGATCTAACTCTGAAGGATGCACAGAATAGCACAACAATATACCTATGCTAAAGATTAAAGGAATATGCTAATTATATGTGGTAAGAACTTGTGCTTTTCTCATAACTTCAACTATTAGAGTTCATTCAATGAGCGTATTAAACTTATAGCATTTGATTCCAGTTATCTCTTTTGCAAATGTAAAACCCACCTGTCCAAGGGCTGTCGCTATCGTTGATGCCCCGGAACTCCCTGCAACTAATTTCACATTACTTTGTTTGTCCAGAATTATCACTGGCGCAGCGTAGGATTGAGGTTTCTTTCCTGGCCTAATAGAGTTGACCTCGGACACTGGCAGACCATACAAATTTGGTTCCGAATGAAAATCAAAGTCATCCATTTGGTCGTTATACGTAAAGCCAAGGGTCTCAGAACGGAATTTTGCGCCAAGACTAAAACAGAAAGCGTATTCAGAAAGACGATAACACAGTAAAGTGTAAACGCGATAATGTAACCTCGGCTAATATCACGACCCGCTTATTATCACTTTAGTTTGAGAATCAAGCTCAGTTAGAATCAAGTATTAGAACCTGCTATATTATCACAACTCGCTTACTATCACGATTTTTACTGGAAAGTCATAGTTACTATTAACGAGGTTAAACTGTATATATACAAAAGTTATTATATGCATAGAATCGTACAATATATAATCTGTAACCACAGGCTATTACAATTTCAGTGAATAGTAAATTCAGGGACTCGTAGCTCGCTGATTCCTAAAGCACAATTCCCTTGGAGGCGAATTAACTATACAGGCACGACTAAACGTTGCATTTTACCTGCAATTCACAATCATTTGCATACTTGATAATTATTCAGATTATATAGCGTAGCTATAATTGTAGTTCTATATATACCTTAACTGTATTTTAATGTTCACAATTGCATTGAAACAATTGTAGAGCATACAATACATTTCACTTACAGGTCATTAATTGTCGAAGTCATGCTTACTGCGTCTCCATTCGGTGCAACAACTACCAAGTGGCTTGTTGCAGTCTTTAAATTCAAATTGAAATATCCTCCATAGTAGCTTGGCTCCATAGTTCGCGTGTCATTGATCTTTGCTCTGATCTCATTGGCTGTTGAGTCTTTGACAATACGTCTAACGAGCTGTCTAACCGACGCTTCATAATCAGGGTCACTCATCAATGGTTTGTAAGAGTAGGCGAATTTAAATGCTTCAACAAACCGATGATAGACGAGGGTAGGGTCGTTCTTCAAATCATCAGCAGTAAAGTTATACCCTTGAAAAATGAAAGAAAAATCATGCCATTTTTAACATATCATTACATTTTATATAATTGCAAGTTATTTTGTAAATTATCCATCAGATCGAGTTACCTTTTAATATGTTTAATATCAAGGCAAGAATGGGTCCGCTGGTTGGCGCAGGGAAATTTAATAATTTGTATTGCCCAAGATCGGTTTCAATAGCTTTACGTATAACTACTTTGTAATCCTTCAAATCCTCAAGCGTTACGATTCCTCCGTGTTCTTTGATATCTTGAGCGATCGTGGAGGCAAATTTTCCAACGTAGAATGGGTCAGCATTTCCAGCCGATGCTATCTCTGTTAAGGTCTTAGCCAATGGAAGATTTTTCATAGTTCTGTTAACAGGCATGGTAGTGCCATTCAACAAATAATAATTCCTGAAAGATAAATAATCTGCAATATAAATGGAATTAAACCGAAATCCATTAACAAAATTTACTCTATCATACGTGTACGCAGATTTCTCTCTGTCCAACATAAAGTACAAATCTACAACACCATTGTCAAACTACATGTTGATTACGCCATTGTGATTTGGGGCAATAGCACCAAGATCAAATTAGTTGAGACTGCTCAAAAGCAATGTATCAGATGTATTACTGGCTCAAGACGCTACGCTCATGCAGAACCACTTTTCAAAGGATTATATCTCCTCAAGTTGAAAGATTACCTATCGAAATTGCTATCATTCTTACACACTGTCATTGTTGAAAAATTTCCAACTGTGGTAATACAGTACTTCAACTTCTGTTCTTCCTTTAGACGCAAACATAACATTTTTCATGTGCCCTTTGCCAGAACTTCCAAACTACAACGTTATCCTGATTTTTGTTTTCCAACTTATTGGAACAATTTTGAATTTGATTTTAATATTCACGTGCGGACTCCACTTTTTAGCAAAAAGCTGAAGGATCACGGGTCTTCCAAATAAACAAGCAATTTTGCTTACAGAATGACTTTATCGTATCTGTCAATTTAGTTATCAACTGTATTATTGATGTGTAATAGTACTTTACGATTTCTGACTTATATGATGAAACAAACAAACAAACAAACTAACAAGCAAACAAATATACAAGTAAAACATGTCTACAAATGATGTACAAATTTGTCATTAAAAATTATGTTATTCACACGGGAGCTTATAAATTACGCTTACATACATGTAGAATATTTCATCAATCATTTGATACATTTAGTAAAGCTGGACAAGCTTCAATCAATCAATGATATGGCAGAAATAAAATCTTCAAATTTGATATAGAACATCTGATTGAGTAGGCTTCGTTGCTTACAAAAATCATTTAACACTAAGACAAAACTATCTGACTGTATATAAATGCTACTTGAAAATAAGTAGTTAAATGTGAATTTGTCAGAATTTCTGTAAAAGAAATCAAAGTGCAACTGCTATGACACAATTTTGATATAGATGAAACAATTCAAAGCAGCATAATTAGAAACGTCGTATAACTCCATATTAAGACTGCAATGTGGCAAAGAATGACACCATTGTTGTAGTGAAACTTTTAAAATGACAAATCACCTCATCACTCGATCCTTGCTGATATCTTCTTTGTATTTATTCACAGCTATAGACAACGTCTCAGTCATTTTGAATCCTTCTGTGGCTATCTTGATGGCTGGCTGAAACAGTTCTCGCCATGGCAACTGACCGTGCAGCTTCCATGCAGCCTCCATTCCACGCAATTCACCAGGAACAGCAACGGCCAAGCCACCTATGATACAATGTATATTGCTTAACCGATGATATGTATAGCGTATATTTATACTGTAATATACTATGGCTACTGCTTCTAAGTGAAAGTTTTTGTTTAAAAGGAATATTTTCCTAAGTATGCTTTTTTTGTTCAATTAAAACTAAAGTAAAACCAGCCCGGGGCAGTAAAACAATTTTCCATCCTAGATGTCTGTTTGTACGAAGTAGGTCAGTCCGGTTGATACAGTAGTGGACAATATTTATCAATTGCTAAATATTGGGCTTTCCTGTCCTGGGTTGGCTCCACTTCAGCTCGGCATATTTTCTGCAGACTTGTTTCTGTTTCATCGCCACAACCATATTCCCACTTTTGACGTTGGTAGCAGAATAGAAGTCACCTTTACTTGAGAACTCGATATATACACCAGAAATAGAATTCTTCAAATATATTATACTAGAATCTCATTGAGTCGACTCGGTCATTTGTAATAGAATGCATAGAACACATACATTATATTATTTTTTATATCACATCTACATCTATAATATGATCATTATGATGAAGATGCAGTTAAAACCATACATGTATACAGTGTAATCCGCTTGATTCGAGGTGTCAAGAGACAGTAAAAATCCTTCGAATTATACGAACTTCGATTTAGGAATAATAGGAAAAGAATAACAAATGCGCGAGATCAAGGGACCGAGATCGTAGTTTGAAATAGATAAGTATTCGAATTACAGGTCTTCGAATTAGGCAGATTCCACTGTATCTGGGAAAGTATAAATATTCTGAATTTAATATTGTATGCACGTGATGATCCGTTTAACTCATTTTATTGCTTCTAATTAAACTCAGTTTCAAAACTCGTTTCGTCCTGTATGATTGAATGACAAAGAACACAAAAGAGCAATTTTTATTATTTGAAGAGATGGTTTCGAATAGCTTGCTTTCACTAACTCAAGGCTTGCAATACGCCACAATTATTTATTAGTATCTGCTTGTGATCCAAGATTCACTCTCCTAGAATTATTCTTCAATTTTATCTGCCAACGAGTCAATCTTTTGATCTAAACCAATTGTAGAGTTGGTCAAATGTTGCCGATCCTTGATTGTTATATAGCCAACATTGTAAGCATGACATTTAACTCCCAAGACATACTTGCCAGTGGTGAAGTACATATTTCCAATGACAATCCACGATAACAGCGCCTATGATATTATTATTCATTTAAAATAGTTATTCTGTGGCATTGGTTATGAACGAATAATATTTGATGTCTTACAATAGTTTTCTGTTACGTGCGCAATCTAATTAACTTGAAACCCACAGTCCGATGAAATTCATTTTTGAACGGTATCTGAGTAGTGTAGATCTGTCGACGCTTTTATCCTCTTCATTTAATTTAACTTTAACCTATCTAGTAGTCTTTATATTTATTTCCGCACCTTATGGTAACTGTAGCTATGTACAGTAGAATACGAGTCGAAATAAACAAAATTGATTGATTGATTGACCGTCAACTATGTACATACCCAAGGCAGCCTTGTTTGGATCTCCTCCAAACATATTGGCACTTGCCTCTTTAGGAGCAACCTCTCTATAATCAATAGCCTCTGTCTTCTGATTGGCTTTCGTGTAAACGAGCATGAAGCCACCTCCCCCAAGGCCAGTTGAATGACTGTTAATGACTCCTGTTCAAAGTAAACATTTCAAAACTGGAAACTTTCTAACCCTATAGATGTAAATATGTCACTTTATGTAAATACAAATAACTAATATACAGCCTAATTTAGTTCTTGTTTGCATTTCGTACCATGTTACATTCAAACGCAATTTACATACCACAGTACTTGTTTTGTAAATGTATTGCTACTTAATTAGCATAATAATTGCATCATTTGGTAGTAGATGCTAAAGTAAATGTAAGAGAAAATATAATATTTTACACATAAAAACAGAGAACTGAAGTTCGACTGGTCATTCCCAAGGCTAATAATATTTGGCAATTATCTAATCCAAGTAAGAAAGTGTTGTGTGATGTCATCCCCACAGCATGTCGTTGATCTGTTAGCCTCGTTTCCGTTTCCGTATTATCCTAAAACGAGGCTACGTTCGTAGGCACTTTAGTTATTCTTCTTATTTGCATAATGTTTTCTCATTCTATTGTTATCTAACCTGTATCCATTCATTCGTTAATTATGCATCTGCTAATTATTCAAGCATTGTATATATAAACCGATGCTGCTTGTTTGAAGTTTAAGTTTTCACATTGATTGAGCACAGCGTCTCGTCTCTTGTCTCCTACTCCGTCATACGACAGAAAGATAGGTCAAAATCTGAACAAAAGTATCCACTTCATCTACAGTAATTCATAAGGAATTACAGGAAGACGTACAGCCGCTCTTGTTGCAAAAGGAAGACAGCTTTTACTCGTTATCACTAGGGAAAGGCAAGTTCTATTGCCCTTGATGAAGACAGAATTTAAATGATAAGAGCAGAATTGAAAGATCTTAAGTCTTATTTCAAGAAATGTACTCCTTAATATAGTACAAGAATACTACTCCACAGTGTAAGCCACACATTATTTATAAGCCAAATCTGAGTATATTCATTGCTCTGTCTTAGACCAAGTCTTCAATGTAAACAGTTTCAACTATACTCTGCGATAACGACCAGTTTGCTATTTATTCAATAGACCTATTTCACAAGCTACCATTATGGCACAGACCAGTGCATTGTGAGCAGTTTGCTATTTATTCAATAGACCTATTTCACAAGCTATCATTATGGCACAGACCAGTGCATTGTGGAGCATGTTGATTGCCAGAAGTAGCAAAGAGACTGGGCTTCTTACCCATAACATTAAGGGGAATTATAATTTTCAAGGAAAGTAGCACAGCTTGAAGAAATCTGCATCAGTTTCAAATCCAGCTTTCTCCATATTCCGAAATCAGGGAGATCAACTACCCCGTAATGCACTTGCTTTTTCCAAATGGTAGTTCGTGAAATAGATCTATTGATAGCAGCTCTACTTTCTAGTGCAGCACAATATATTTTATGTATCCACTACGTATTCACTCACTGTAGAAAATCTATGTTCAAAGCTTTACCTAAGCATAGCATGGCTGAAATAGCTGCATCCACAGCTGAACCTCCATTCTGTAACACATCTTTTCCAACGAGGCTACATTCAGGGCTATCGGTTGCCACGGCAGCGTGTTGATAGTGCTCTTCCGTCTGGTCATCGGGTGGCATGGCATCAGATGGAGTCACGTGCCTGCAATGAACCTCATGATTTACATCACAGTCTAAAAGTAAGCAAGAACGATGTAGGATATGGAATGTTACTCGACATAAGGGACAGTATACCACTTTCACAAGCTACCATTTTGGAAAAAACAAGTGCCTTATGGAAAGGTTGATGTTTCAGGTTTCGAAATAAGGAGAAATTTTGACTTGATACTGATGCATATTTCTTCAAACTGTGTTAATTTCCGTAACAATTTAAAACCCGTTAATATTATGGGTCAGAAGCCCAGTCTCTACACTACTTCCAGCAATCAATATGCCACACAATGCCTGGTCTGTCCCATAATGGAGCTCGTGAAAAAGGTCTATTGTAACAGAAAGAAGCTTCGAAGGATGGATGATTTGTCTGGTATGTGGTAGAGGGAGCGCCATGTCTGTTCTTGGTTCTGTACCTTCCACAGATGAGTTGACAGAGGTGTTTTAATGTGTACTGCAGAAAACAGTTATCATGATTGCAAGTCACTTCTTCCAATTTAAACGATTGTTACTACTTTGATATGTAAATCAGTTTTGTGCAATGTAATTCAAATCAAAAGTACTTTCATTTTTATTTTAGATTCGCTGTAGTATTAACATTTTGTTTTATAGTCACTTAAATAATTATAATAATTATTGGATCCAAATACTGTACATCGTACTACCTTCTTTGTAGGACAGTCACCATTCTACGAAGCCCAGGAACACTTTCGATGAGGCAACTGTTGCATTGCCACGATTCAATCAAGTCATTGTTATAAAAGATGTTTCGTATCGGTTTTGAAGGAAACTTCCCTGCATTTGAATAAACATTGATTCTGCTCTTCTAATTCACAACGTGCCGATATTACATTCTTTTGTGGAATTATTGAGTCATTTTAAATCATACAGTCCTCTGTTTAGATCCTAGCCTGCGTGGAGACGAACTATTTTTATCGGTGAAGTAGTACGTCTGCGCAGTTGTGCAAGCTTCCTTGTTCTCCTACTATCAGTCTTTGGGTAGTATAATGTGATTAGTTAATTCGAACCTATGATGTTTGAACATAATCTTTGTTGATATGGAAACAAGGCGGAAACCACAACAGAGTTTTGGTGAAAAGGGCACCTGCAAATTCAACACGTCGTTTATTGTTTCAGCAGACAGATCACGTCAGGCAACAAAGACGTTAGGATGCTGACGAAACGTGGTTAGGTATCAGCCAATCACAAGGGGCCGTGAATCTAGCCAATCACAGCATACTACCCGGAAACTGGTAGCAGGAGAACAAGGAAGCTTTCACGACTGCGCAGACGTACTATTTCAGCGAAAAATAGTTTGTCTTCACGCAGGCTACTTAGATTCTAGCAATTACATTTTATACAAACGTAAACCACGGAAAATATCACTGCTGTGAGAAGGAGCTATTGAGAAGCCCTTTTCAAGTCAATATTTTGAGATGTCAAAATGCATGCATGTGTGTGTGTGTCTTTTATTTGGATTCGCGGCCGATATGAGCTACATAGCTCGTTAACATCAGGGCGAATAATAACAATACAAGGCAATACAGCAACATACAATAGAATACATACAAAGGTGCAAGCTACAGCCCACTAGTTTATAAATTGAGGAGTTGGCTTGTGATGGAGGGAATATAATGTTTATTTATCTAATAAATTTGAAAAGAAAACTTTCACTCCCTTTCCAATCGATTTCTGCTAGAAATTTAGCGCTAATCCCTTTTATTGACTTTGTTGAAGACGTCTTCACTTTTTTCGGGACAGGGATGTGGTTCCAGATCCTGGTTGCCACTGCTGCAAAAGACCACCGCATCTGCGTATTGTGGCATTTGAGTACGACTAGCCTTTTCGCTGACCCTTCACGTGAGTATTTAGTTGTTGAGATACAGAATAGCTCGTGGATTGCAAAGGGCTTCTCATTTGTCAAGATCTTGTGGATAATGCGAACGAATCTTAGGAATCTTCTCTCGGAGGTGGTTGAAACTAGCTTACTTTCCTACAACCATACTTCCGTCACAAAGTATAAGCGGAGAGCTCGGGACTGTAGCTTTTGAATCTTAAAGTGCTCATAAACCAAAAAACGTTTATTCCAGAGATCGGGGTAATCGATTTTAAAAGTTACAAATCTCATTTAAATTTTTAGTTTTGAGATCTCCTTCTATTCTTTATGATTTCTTGAAAATCAGACCTCGCTGAAAGCTAAATGACTGGGTCCAGGACGCGAGGCGTCTTGTCTTCAAAAATGACACCCGTGTGCAATTGGAGGTGCACCTGAGATCATTGCAGAGCATGAGATGCAACAGGAAACAGATTTATTAATATCGTTTTTGTCAGTAAACATTTTCCGTTCCTGTGATTTTACAACGACATTGAAATTGACAGCGACAACGACATTGCGAGAAACAGCTATGTTTACGAACAGATAATGCATTCAGTAAAATAATCACAACAGGACCCATTTTCAAATCAATAATAAAATAATATCAGGGAATTTCTAGCAAGACAATCTGAACTCAGCAATAACAAACAGTAAGCAAAACGAACACATTGATAGAAGACTATGTTGCACCAATGACAATGTTAGCACTTGGCAGCCAACATCAATGTAGGTAACAGAACATCTAAACTCGCTGAATGCTTGCCAAGCAATCGGAGTGAAGGTAGGGCTTCCAAAAATAGGCATCAATTTCTGAGTTGCAATACAATGTCCAATATGTTAAAACCACATCAAACCATTCGAACTTCCCCGACAAAGTTGTCATGGACAGCTGCAAGAAAGCCGGAATGCTGGACTGGTGCGGCGGCATTCGCTCTCTCACGCGTTGGAAAGCATCGTTAAGTTATAGTTTATTCATGCAAAGTCCATATAAGAAGAATCTTGATCGAACCTGGATCTTGACGAACTCGCAAATTGCAACGGAGTATTCACGGCACTCATCGAAGACGGAAACAGGTTGTGATATTGATGACAACCGGCGGCCTCTCCCTGACGCCGGACGTGTATTTTATCATCTCCGTAAGTCCACCAAATTTGCTGCTTATTATCTTATTTTTATTCTCGAACTTGATTTTAGCTTTTAATCTGTTATCATAGTAGTTTTTTTAATATTTCTTAGTATTCTAGTAGTTCTGTTCGTATTCATTTACTCATCTGCGCAGTGGACGATGCTGTTGTTTGTGGAGAAGCCAATGTTTTTTAGCATGGATTAATGGCCGGGAGTGGGAAAAGATTGATGTACGATAAACAATCATTGCTTGCTCTGGAAAGCAGTGGACCATCACTGCACGGAACATCCCTCGAATCTCTCTGCAACGTACCGACTAGATTATTACATCAAAGAAGGAGAGGATGTCGAGCTGAAAAATTGAGAAAAACCCTTCGTCGAGAAATAATCCAGCCACAGAAACTTTTAACGCCCATGCCCCCTGCTTTCTGACTCTTGTCTACATGAACGAACTGCCCTCTCCAAGTCACTCTCCATAGATATTGTAAGCATCCAAGAGCATCGACGTACATTTGACACCAATATGCTCTCGATTGGCACTGGGTACCAATACCATCTCTGCTTTGCACAACGTGGCCGGGGAAGCGTTGGTTTTCTTGTAGCATCGAAAATTCAGGCATCCACGCTTCGCTTCCAACGCCACCATCAACGCGTATGTTCTTTGTCTGTGCAGCTCCATTCATGTCGTCTGCATACCATCTGCTGCTATATGCCAACCGCTGTTGATATAAACATTGAATCCACCAACGCCTGTATCGAGGTTCTGTCCGCCGTCATAGAAGCCAATTCGCCGCGGGACATCACTCTTGTTTGCAGGGATTTTAATGCCGATCTTCCCTGTGATGTTATAGAGGTAAAAACACAAACACGCGTATAGGCTACGACCGTCACATCACGTTGATGCTGTTGTTGATTTAGTGAAAAGTTCCAAGTTGATCTCCGCTAACGGCACGTTGAGACAAAACCGTCACAAGCTCATCACCTTTAGCGGCCCCAATAAACGGCGCGCTAGACTTGACCATGTCCTCGTGCCTCAAAGATGGAGAAGACTGCTGCGCAGGATGACATGCATCTGGCCAAGATGTGTCAAATCTGACCATGCCATGCTGATTTGCAATTTATCATTGAAACTATGGAAACCATCACCATCGAACCGCTCAAGCAGACCTCCGTTGTGGACCGCGCTAAACAACTCTCAAGTATGCAATCGGTTTATCGAGGCTGTACTCGTAAAATAAGCAGGGAAAGCAGACTACACCACCTACGCCAGCGCAGTTCGCGAAGCTGCAAAACAGGTTCTTCCTAAATGTAAGCCAACAAGCCACACAGCCATATGGGAAAGAGACAGCCACATCCTGGAAGCCCGCAGTCGATTTCCGAATGCCAATCACAGCATCCGTGCTGCACTTGAGAAGATTCTCGACGAAACATACAAAAGAAGAAGACATCATCAACGAGATCGCATCTGAGATATCCAAAGAGCAAGCGACTGCACACTACAAGGCAATTTGGCGTGGCATAGAAAAATAGACCGGTAGGAAATGCAAGCCACGAGCAGTTGTTGCAGCAATCTCTATAGAAGAAAGACTTGCAGAAACTCAGGACTTCTTCTGTAGCATTCTAAATAAACCGTCGAGGAAAATTGCACTCGAGCCACCACGGGACCTGCCTGATGCACCGCCGATCAACACTAGTCAAATCACTGAGAACGAGATCAGCCTGGGCTGCAGTACAATCCAAGCAGAGAAGGCAGCCGGCGTCGATGGTATTCTTTCCGAAGTTGTTAAAACAGTTGCTCTTGTGAAACATGCCATTCTACCAATCATCAATGGAATGTTGCAAAGCAATGTGCCTCCGCGGGAATTCCTTACGTCGATCATTGTGGTCATTCCCAAGAAAGGTAACTGCTCAGCATTAGGCAACCAGCGAAGTATCCCTCTCACGTGCACAAATGGAAAACTGTGCAACAGAATTCTGAGATTGAGGATCCGCGAAGGCTTTCAACCTTTGCTTCTCTCTTGGCACGCTGGGTTCATAAGGTTCATAAAAGACCGGACCACAGCGGAACAAGTGCTTGCTCTGCGTATGATTATTCATACCTGTAAAACAAAAAAAGAGATCACTCGTGGCCATCTTCAAGGATTACTCAAAGGCATTTGACAGTGTGGATAGAACTGCACTGGAGAAAATCCTCGAATTGCCAAAGAGTTTCGTTGACACAGCCATATCTATGTACGTAAATACGAAAAACTACGTCCGATGCCCGTGCGGTGACACAGATAATTTCGAAACAACATCCGGGTCCTACAAGAAGACACTCTGGCAACCTATCTTTTCGTCATCGCGATGGACTATGTTCTACGTACAAGCATAGAAGAAGCGGACGCATGGACACTGCAGCATCGGCAAGGTCGACAACTAACAGCTGTAAAAAGTCCCTCGCTAGGGTATGCTGACGACACCGTCCTCCTACACGATGACAACGAAACTGCCCAATGTCAATTTAAACGCTTAGAAAAGCAATCGCAAACGGTCGGCCTCGACGTCAATACCATAAAGACAATGGTTATGCACATCGGCATCGAACATCTTACTCCGATTCGATCAATCTGTGGCGCTGCTATTCCATCATGTCGTGAATTTACGTACATTGGGAGCGACGTTGCTGATTGCGAATCTAGTTTTTAAAGTAGAAAACAACTGGCGTGTTTAGAAGCAAGAAAACTGTCTGTGGTGTGGTCATCTCCTGCTAGCGACGAGGCAAAAGAGCATCTTTTCAAGGCGTGTGTCGAATCGGTGCTACTGTACAGCTCGCAAACCTGGACGATTACCACAACCCTTGAATGCAAGATCAACGCAGGACACCGCGAGCTGCTGTGATATTGTCTAAATATTCGGTACATAATAAGGTGCTCAAACGACCTCTTATACAACAGAGATGGAGTCAAGAGGGCGTCGTCGACGATTCAACACTTGCGTCTTGGTCTGGTTGGCCATTTTCTGCGGGGGCCAGAGACACCCTTGGCCACTATTATCAACCACAGACCGCGCCCCACTGAACCAAACCGGCGTGGTGGCGCGCTGAGGATGACTTATCGGCAACAAGTAGATGCCAATTTGGTGGCCATTGGTATGACGTGGACAGAGGCGCAGGGAGTCTCCTGGAACTGAGCGCTATGGGCGAGGAGAATTTTGCAGTTTTTGCGACGACGGTAGCGGGCTGATGCTACTTATCGGTTTAAATGATTTGATATTGATCACGCAACAAAGGCTGGCAATGATTTGACATGCATCCTCCGTACTTGAAAACACAATATTTGGCCAGCTATACAAGAAAGAAAGCATATGATCGTATTCCATCGGCTCAGGTCCAAGGCAAGGTATTAGGTATAATGTGATTGGTAAATCGCATCTCATATTTAGACGAAGTCTCGCTTCTCTTCGATAAGCTTGTTCTCGCAGTCGTAGTAATGTCGCATTAGGAAATTCCTTGTTCAAAGACGGTGCAAATAAGGCCGCTGTCAGAGTCAACCACTCAACCTTGCACTGAACGAAATCTAATATCAGTTGAAAAAGTTGCCTGTTCAAGCAACACGAGTTCACGACAGGGGTGGGTTGACTAGATTTATTTTCTAGTTCGCTAAAGCTAGAACTAGTTTCGAATAATACTAGTTTGCTAAAACTATAACTAGTTTTCAAAAAACTAGTTCGCTAGAAAATAGAACTACTTTTTCTAAAAACTAGTTCGCTAGATTAGTTTAAAATGTTTCCGTTCTCTGTTTGCATTTTGCAAATTCTTTTTAAGGACTTCCCTGAAAACATGAAAAACCTTCTGAGAAATATATTCTTGAGTTGCATTTTTACGAGTACAACTTCACGAGTACAGGAACATGTCCCCGCCTGATTTGTTCAACTGAGCTCTGCAAGCAAAGTCACAATCAAAAATTAATGTTCCTCTCGTCCATTGTTGTCATTTAAAATCAACCCTTCTCACATACGTGCGAGCGAAAACAACGGTCAACATCCAAGCCACATGCTGATGTGCAATCTTTAGACGCAAAAGTGGTGTGTCCCTGCTGAGTTTCATCACCTCTATTCAATCGCAAGACCAACGCTTCGGCGAGTAATTTCTAGCATTTTCAACTTTGAAAATTTATGAAGAATACAGTTCTTTGTCAAAAATTCTAAATTTCTTCAAGAATGCAAATATAAATGTATTCTTATGGCCGGTAAAGTCACTTAGGATTTCACAGCGAAAATGCTGAGAACTGACAGCGCGACGAAATTGTTTAGACATGCCGATCACCTCATCTCTCGTGACTCGACGCCTCGCTTCCCTTAAGTGACGTTGATTAAGGTAGATCCAGATCGTTTTTGGCAACGCGAGAAAATATAGCATTCGCGGTCAAATCCTGCAAAGACGATTTTGCGATAAATGCAGTTAAAAAAAGATATGATTGCATGATTTTAAAAAATCAAAGTGATTCTTTACTAGGAAGACTAGCTCTATCAATGCAACCAATAAAAGTTCCAGGATCCATGAGCACTTTAAACAGTTTTCGAGAGAGATGTGAATAGTGAATCTGAATATTCTAGATGAGGTCGAATGTAGCTTGTAAATAACTGAAGCGCTATGCTTGGCGTCAGTTAAGCTCTAAACTGGCGTAGGTGATGGAAGCAAAGGTTAGCCCTCAGAACTGCTTGCCTTCTGTATTAGGATTGTTTGCGTCTTTTGAGGGTTGAGTATCATGTGATTATTCTCAAACCATCTATGAACCAGTTTTAAGTCTTTAATTATGGTAGTAATTATGTTTTATAGATCAGTCACGTATATGTTGAATAGCAATGGGCCTAATATTGATCCTTGAGGCACTCCTCTGGCACTCTGATAAGTAGAGGACAGGCTTCCTTGAATCCTTACGGATTGAAGTCGGTTTGATGGGTAGCTTTTTATCAGTTTGCAGGTAGATGTTGATACATCAAACCACTCCAGCTTTTTCAGTAAGAGGGTATGATGTACCACATCAAAGGTTTTGATAGGCCCAACGACACGACAGCAGTAGAGGAATTCTTATTGAGTGCATTGCGGCAGTCTTGTGCTAGCTTTATTAGTGCTAGTTCTATTCCGTTACCCGGTAGGAATCTATACATGTCAGAGGGAAAGATGTTTTCTCCAAAATGATCTTGCAGTTGCCTTGAAGTGATATTCTCGAAGGCTTTAGATATGTGGCTCAGAATTGTTGTAAGTCTGTAGTTCTCCTTTTCTGCATCATTCCCTTTCTTAAATACTGGAGTAACAATACCAAACTTTCAATCATCGAAAGTAATTGAACAGATCTGTTATCGATGATACTGTACTTGGTAATATTTTCTTGAGTAGCTTTGCAGAGATGTAGTCTGGTCCAGTAGCCTTATTAAGGGCAAGTTTGCTTAGTAACTCAAGAATCTCTTCATCATTGGTGTATTGAAGTGTAAATGGTTTCTTGTCAAGTGATTTGATTCTCATGGAACTAGGATGACGTTCTAGCATTTCTTCGTTTATGTCTGCAGGCGGAGGTACAAAAGAGGAAATGTGATCGCGGAGAAGTTCTGATTTTATTTGGCTGATACGTGTAGTTTGCTGTCGTGAAACAGAGGCGATAGGTCAACATGTTTGTCTTTACCTATTCCCGTCAGTTGCTTGTAACTTAATTAAATTAAAATTATTGAAAGAAGAAGTATTATATACGGAATAGAGTATTATTTTTACAAACTAGCTTTGTACTCGTCCATGGAACAATTGCACATACATGTATATTGAAAATATGCGTTCTGCAAAACATCTATTTTGTTTCTTTCATTATCGACTTTCTTCAAGTAAAAATTAGCTAGGGGACGAATAATGGCAATATTCCTATTTCAATGGGTTATTAATTTGTGGCTTATAACATGGGGAATTATACTTACATTAGCTTAGGATTATTTTTCTTAACGCGATAAATCTAGCTGTTAAAATATCACCCATAATCTTACAGTGTTTACAATCCAGCTCACAATGTCAGAACGGATAAACAAGTGAGATATGAACAAACGCTTTCAGCCCTTTCAATAATCTGCATTCCTCCGAATGGATACATATAGCCTTCCCTCGCAGCTGAAGCAACCGAGTAAAAAAAGTTGACTTATAAAAACTAATGTAAATCAGTATAATACAAGACAAAATTCTAGATGTAAACCAAAATATAGGAAACGCGAATGAGGTTGTAATGAAATGATATCTTCACAATTATGGATGAGCGTATCTACGGAGCTACTTGACAACTGGAAATGTTTATGCACAAGTTAGCCTTACCTTCGAGTGATCATTTGGTGAACATCGCGTTCTAGGTGGAGGGATTTCAACGCAATGTACATTACGAAACCAAACATAAAGAGCAATGTGAGCTCTACTAAGAGCTTAATTGTCATTTTTCCTGTCTTTCATTTCACGTGTCAGACATACAGCGATCTCCAAGCGGATCTTGATCTAGCGTCAAGTAAACAATATGCACGATTGCCTGATGGGACCTCCTGCAACGCTTGCTTTATCTGTAAATAACAAAGCATAGTAACAGGGTAATTATTACCATTCCTTCAACTGAAGCAAAAGCATAGGTTTATATTTCTCACAATCATTTGATTATTCACGTGAAACGATCAGATCAGAGAACACTATGTCTCACTATGCCTGCAGGCATAGCAACGAGTGATCAATTGACCCAATCACATGTTGTCAATTCTGATCTTTGACCTTACAAGTGAAGATCAACACGTGTTTGAGAAAATACAGCATGTTAATGTAGTGGCTGCACAGCATGATTCACATCCGGTCATGCACGTAAAACTTTTCTTTCTATTGTCGTAGCTCGTAAAAATATTTTGTCTCGCCTTTAATCTCCTCTGCAAAGTATATTAATCCGCACACGTTGTAACGCTATCTCTCTCTTGCCACATTCACAACCTTGCCTGGTCTTAGATATAGAGCTCTGGCAACAACGGTCATAAGAATCCTTCGGCTTTCTCTCCCTTTCTACGGACCAGATCACAGCAAATACTTTATCAAATAGCATGCAGCCTGGGATTCATTGATATCATTTTATATCCAGCACTACAGTAAACCTTCTTTTCTGAATGGAAGCAGTTTGTAGCTGCGTGTTCGTTCAATGGAGAGTGGCCAGCTAACACCACAGAAGCATTAGGTAGACTAGATGATGCATGATCATCATCATCATCATTGTGACGCTCTCGCGGGGTGGCGTAAGACCATGCCCGGGGCGTTATTGTGATGCCAGAATTTTTGCCTTAGGTGGCCTCCCTGCCTGAATGGCTCAGTTGCTGGTCCGGCGCTAACTATTCTTGCCAACGGAGTATCTGGTCGTCTGCTACTATGACCGAGGAGTCGCTTCTGCTTGCCAAGTAAAATCACAGTAGCAGGTACTGTTTTAGATTGCCTGTACAGTGCTGTGTTCGTCACAATTGTTGGGTGATGGATGTCGAGGCAATGCTTTAGCAGTGACCGATGGCTTGCATCGATGGTCGCGGAAAGAGTGGAGG
The DNA here is from genome assembly GCA_900245855.1 of Calvadosia cruxmelitensis. Taxonomy (NCBI): domain Eukaryota; kingdom Metazoa; phylum Cnidaria; class Staurozoa; order Stauromedusae; family Kishinouyeidae; genus Calvadosia; species Calvadosia cruxmelitensis. The sequence goes on along the minus strand of OFHS01002415.1, from coordinate 3,040 downwards.
TGGGTGTCGCTGCTTTCATGCCATAGAGCAGGATGCTCTCTACGCAGGACTGGAACAGTCGCACCTTCAGGGTGTCATGCACACGACTCTTCCAGACGACGTCAAGCCGTCTTGCAGCAATCCATGCAAGTCGTCGTCTGCTTTCATGTTGATGATGCATGAGACAAGAGAATAAGCACAATTTGTAAGACGGAGACCAGAAATTTTACCAATGAATAACTCCAATAACTTGCAAATGTAAATGAATGTAATCGTGATCGTAATCGTAAGCGTGTTTTAAACTAGAAATAAATCAGATACTTAAGATCAATATGAGAATATATCTAGCAATTAATATACGGCAAATTAATCAAGAATATATTGTAAAGCGTTCATACCGTGTGCCTTCTCGTTGTCAAGTTGTTCACCACAATCGATTTATCTGAGCTTTCACAAGATATTTGAGTAAGAATAAAAACACTACGCATACGCTAATACTAACCTATCAAAACGGGATTGATTCTTCGTCTACGCGTCACACACTGGTACAGTTTGTTTACCTGATCTTTCAAGGAGATCACATAAATGACAGCAGCACCTTACCATTTGAACAGCCGTTGCGTATCGTATTTCAGATGTGCCAGAGCCAGCAGGTACTGATCTCAAATTACTAACGCATATAGCTTTCAACTGTGTCCTTCTTAGCTTCCGCTACTGTGCAAACATCGTTATGTCGTTTCCAGTCGCAGAAACTCAATTTGCGATTGTTTCGTCTTGTTCGTTATTAACCTCTGCTTTATTCCTGGATTGATAATCTGGAATCTTGCCCCAAACCTAGTTTAGTAAAGCCAGGGAAAACACGCTTTCGAGTCTGAAAACTATAGTGTGCTCACTTTTCTACCTGAACATTACGAAGAAAATGGAACTTGATCCTACTTTCCTACAGAATTCTGTGCGATGACGGAAGCGATTTTGTCGCTGTGCATGCTTTCAATGATGACGAAGCAAACAGTGCTGGTGGGTTACGATAACCGAGACTCTTCTCTTGTACAAAATAATACACGAGATGGTTGCAACAACAGTGTTGCGAACTATCTGTGTGAAAGTCATGTAGCCGACCTCAAATTAGCAAAAGAGGCACGCGTTTCACAGTACTGACAGAGAGCAAGTCGTTTTGTATTAATTATTTACTTTTCAACTTCCTTCTTTGGAAGGGTTATGAACTTACGACAATAGTCTGAGCAGCAATGAAATTGGTTTTAGGCCTAGGTCAAACGTCGCGCAGATTTGTGCCATGCCGCTCTTCCTGTGGCTCGACTGCAGCGCGCAAAATTTCTAGCACGATGGATCTTTAGGTTAAACTTCGAGCCAGGTATCTAGTTACCTAGCAACTCTTCAGGATGAAAGCCGCCCTTCGCTCTCACGCACAGGGATGTGAAGGAGAATTTAGTGACAACACTTTACATTACTTAGGAATGCACTACACTTGGCAATTAATGAACTAGGAATTAGCTAATTAGGATTCCAAAGAGACCACACAGTTCGAAGCAGAAACATCCCCAGAGTATTAAAGCTCGAACCGTTTTAGTATGAGAATAGGTCATAGGTCAAACAGGCGGATTTCAAGCGGATCCAATACCACTTTCAATAGACCTATTTACAATAAATGATTATGCAGTCACTACATTGCGACATTATATTGTTAATTCGCAACACTTACTGATAATTCACAGTTTGACGCGAGCTAGATTCGACATCCCTAGTTTATCCGGCTTCGATTTCAAATTTCGCCTAGCCAATCCGGATTAATCCGCCTGAAGTTGGTATTTCCTATAAAGGCGAATTCCTTCATTAGGCAGGACTGTGCCCCTCTGTCTTTATTTTTCGAAATCAGACAATCGAGAAACTGCGGATGAATGCCTCTTGGAATTTTGTAACCTGATTTAAACCAGAGTAACGACGTTAAGGCCAACAGACTCGTGCCATGAGCTAAACGTGTTTTCTGCTTAGGGACCGTTCATTATTTAGGTCCCGGGTTCGTTCATTGCGCTATCCACGTTTGCACTGCAAAAATTGTGATTCCATTTTAAGACCAGTGCTGTGACTAACTTCGTTACAAGTAACGAAGTTACTTGTAATCGTTACTTTTTGAGTAACTTCGTTACTTTTAGAACTGAGTAACTTGTAACGGTAACTAGTTACTTTTGGCAAGGTAACGAGTAACTTTGACTAGTTACTCTTGTTGTTTACCACAAAGTTACTTCTCATTTCTGGCAAAATATAGAAATCGTGATCATACACAATGAAAACAAAATAATGAAACCACAGCATCAGGTTTTCTGAGCGATCTTCAAACCAACGAATCGTAATTATTTCCAATAGCAGCTACGTAACTACGATTACGAATCTCGGCTGTGAAAGCGAAGTAATAAAGGTCGGATGGCAGCAGTTCAACCTACATAGTTCTGGCAAAAAGCAATAGTCATCTCATCAATGAATCAAACACCATCGTGCGACTAACTTTGATTTTATTTCTCCGTAAACTGCGAACGATTGTGATTCAATTATAAGCTTGCTTCTTTCCCCGTCTTACATTGATTTGTCTTTCTTTGGTGCTAATTTATCAGTCAGGATTTACTGTGATTCATGGCGAATTTCATAAAATAACTGCATCAAAACTTCAAAAGCAAGAAGTTTGTCGGAGGTCCTGTGACCCGACTGTGATGACTGCGATCCTTCGTAGCTGTCAGCCATATTGATGAAGGACCATGAGGATGGTGAAATTTGCATAACAGGCAGACTGCGCTCTGATTGGTGCAGCAAACAAAAGCCTGACCATGGCTGCTTTGCTGTGCTGGAAAGCAAGCTGTGATAGCACACGTTTTGATCGTAACTATTTTGAATGTGGAATGGAGAGTGGTAAAATTTAACGATTTCAAAAGGAGCCAGATTTCTCATGCAATATTGTAGTTCTCTACTACTTTAGCATCTAGAAAAGATAGAAGCTCTCGCTGACGACTCACGGATTAGTATTGAAAAATTATAATGATCAACTAGTGAT
>OFHS01002413.1:3279-21172 GCA_900245855.1 Calvadosia cruxmelitensis | reverse complement strand
GTACTTTTGAACGCGATGCAACCATTATTACAGATGGAAGTACAACGCAATTCTGTGTCAATGGTGTAATACTCTCTGCTGATATCAACGGCGATTCACGCGACGATCTCCTGTGCCACAAATCTTCTAACGATTACTCGGTCCGGCTTTACAGTACTAATGGCAAATATCGCGACGAAGAGGATCTCACTGCAATACCTGATTGCGATGAGTCAGAGAAAAAGACCCTGATCGGAGACTTCGATGGTAACGGGGCTGATGATATTATGTGCTTAGATCAAGACGAATCTACTCTGCTTGCTGGTGAATCATTTATATATTTTAACTCTGCCTGTAAAACAAGGGCTGGTTACTATGCCAAGCGCAGCCACAGTTACCAGCGACACTCGTCTCAGCATAAAAGACTTGAAGATCATTTTTGCCCCACGAACCTGCCAAAGTTGTACAACTTTCCAGCAGGAAGCCTTGCTGGACTGGATCCGTCTGACGATTACTTCTTAACTGTTGCTGATGTCGGTGGAAACGGAAGAGATGATCTGGTGTTCCTGGACGATGATGATGACCAATTAAAGTATTTCTTATCATCTGGAATGACTAGCGGTGATGTGTTTGGAAATCTTAAAGTGCCTTCATCTGCCCCAACATGTTCACAATTAATCATCTCGGCTGATGTCGACGGAGACAACGACGATGATATCATTTGCGTTCATCGCTTCGGAGATTCTACTCCTAGAAATGATGTATCATTCTTTACATCAGGAGACTATGCTTCGTTTGTAGCAGCTACTGGATCGCCATGCCCATCAGTTTGCACAAGCGCTGACGATGATAGATTGTCTTATACGGTTGGTGATTTCAACAGGGACGGCTACGATGACTACATGTGTCGCTGGACCGAGAGTGAGTTTTTGACCAGCATCTATTATTCTGTTGCAAAGCCATGAGCGCAGAAACGTTGCAAGATCTCATCACTAACGCATCTTTTTTGTGGGAGATGTAACTGTTTGCACGCGAAGTCCTTGCTGCTGTGGCCCATTTAACATAATTATCATTGCTTTTATTTAATATCTGGAGAATAACTTCTCTTGCACTTGTGAAGCTGTGAGATCGTTTTGTGACGTTATCGATGCAGTGTCTTCAATTAATAAAACGGATCTTGCAATTGATTGGAGTACTTCTTGACTATCATTATAATTTGTGCTTTGATGCGACATATATGTATATATGTACAATGTACTGCACTGTATGTATGACAGGTAGATGGATAGTAATATATTTTAGACATATAAATGCTATGATACAACTCAACATTTTTCGCGTTTTCAAATGCTATATCTCGTTTAATAGTAATGCTGGCATTTTGTTCATGTCTGACCTATATATTCATACATTTTGAGCTAGTCATCATCATACGTTTTAAATTTAGCTATTATTTAACAGACGATGACGTATAGTTTACTTAAAGCTCTGTATTGAAAATGCATCACAATGTAAGTATCTGCTTAGCAGTTTTGCTCTGCGGTATGAGAAAGTTCACCGCAAGCCATTCGTTCTAGCTGGTGGAAGCTGGTATGTTGAACGTTTTGTCGCGCATGGCGTTTCTCGTCGTATGGTCGTACGAACATCGACTAATGAAGGTTCTCTGCCAGATGACCTTTGGCTGCAGCATGGGCAAGCGTCGATGTTCTAACTTCAACCGGATCGTCAATTAACGATGCGTTGTCCTAGTGCATTTCAGGATGCAGTTGTTCTCTGTCACGTGAGCTTGAGTTGAAATCGACTATTTTGAAAGTCAAGGACAATCCTCGAAATTGACCATCATTGACGTGAGTAGTTCGGATTGTGTTTCAAACAAAGAACTTTCCTAGGGTCGCCACTTTTTGCAGGTCAACTCATTTGCAACCCGACATGTATTGGAATTGAGCATGGCGGATTGTAATCGATAGACCATTTCCAGAACCTACCATTTTAGAAAAAGCAAGTGCATTATGGGGAAGGCTAATGTCTCTGATTTCTAGATACGAAGAAAGTTGGATTTGATACTGATGCAGATTCCTTCAAGCTATGCTACATTCCTTAAATGGTATAATTCCCGTATGGGTCAGAAATTCGGTTACTTCGCTGCTTTAGGCACTCAACATGACCCACAATGCACTGGGTTTTCCCATGATGGTAGCTCATGAAAAAGACCTATTGCAATTCTTCTAAGATGTTGTATGTTCAGTTGTATGTTCATGCTTCTTATAAGGTCCATGCAACTGTAGTTGAAGTAGAAAGCATTCTACGGAGTGATCTTATTGTGCACGCGGGTCAACGAACGGAGAAGTCATCATTTCTCATGGCTATGACACCGGTAGTTTTGAACGCGATGCAACCATTATTACAGATGGAAGTACAACGCAATTCTGTGTCAATGGTGTGATACTCTCTGCTGATATCAACGGCGATTCACGCGACGATCTCCTGTGCCACAAATCTTCTGACGATTACTCTGTCCGGCTTTACAGTACTAATGGCAAATATCGCGACGAAGAGGATCTCACTGCAATACCTGATTGCGATGAGTCAGACAAAAAGACCCTGATCGGAGACTTCGATGGTAACGGTGCTGACGATATTATGTGCTTAGATCAAGACGAATCTACTCTGCTTGCTGGTGAATCATTTATATATTTTAACTCTGCCTGTAAAACAAGGGCTGGTTACTATGCCAAGCGCAGCCACAGTTACCAGCGACACTCGTCTCAGCATAAAAGACTTTCAGATCATTTTTGCCCCACGAACCTGCCAAAGTTGTACAACTTTCCAGCAGGAAGCCTCACTGGACTGGACCTGACTGCTGACCCAGTTATTGTTGTTGATGTCGGTGGAAACGGAAGAGATGATCTGGTGTTCTTGGACGTTGATGATGGTGATAGTATGAAGTATTTCTTATCATCTGGAATGACTAGCAGTGGTGTGTTCAACAGTGTTCAAGTGCCAACATCCAGCCCAACATGTGACGACGTAATCATCTCGGCCGATGTCGACGGAGACAACGACGATGATATCATTTGCGTTCATCGCTTCGCAGATGCTACTCCTAGAAATGATGTATCATTCTATACATCAGGAGATTATGCTTCGTTTGTGTCAGCGACTGGATCGCCATGCCCATCAGTTTGCAACCATGATTCCAGTACCGCAGCTCTTCAGTTTACGGTTGGTGATTTCAACAGGGATGGCTATGACGATTACATGTGTCGCTTTGACGAGAGTGGGCATCACACTGGCATCTATTATTCTGTTGCTAAGCCATAAACACAGAAAACATTGGAAGTTCTCATCACTTACGTTTTGTGGGAGATGTAACTGTTTGCACGCGAAGTTCTTGCTATTGCTGCCCATTTAACATATCATTGCTTTTATTTAACATCTGAAGAATAACTTCTCTTGCACTTATGAAGCTGCGAGATCGTTTTTGTGACGTTATCAATGCAAATGTCTTCAATAAATAAAACAGAACTTGCAATTGATTGGAGTACTTCTTGAACCATTTTTCCTCTATAGTTATACACTGCTAGGACAAAAGAAAAACTCAGGTATATAAAATCAATTAAACGTTAAGGTATAACCGTTATGTGTTGTTCATGTTTAACGAGGATGTAGACGATTTTGCCAATGGTTTGTCCCACTTGGGTCTCTGAGCAGTTAATATGATACAACATATAGGTATAGTGTAGAAGACGAAAGACAAAAATGGAGGCTTTCGCATTCTACATAATTATAATAATTATAGTTGATAGAGCTGTTGCTGGTCCTACGACAGGGAGAGATGGCAGTGTTCCAAGGAGTACATATGGTCGTTGGAGCCAGAGCTCTATGTCGTGAGAACGGTGAGACACAGCGTAGATCACAAGACGCACGGAGTTGTTGACACGACGAAGTACAGACGGCAAAGAGGATGAGTACAAGATGACACGGCTATACATATCCTTACGATCATGTGACTACACAATGACGACGTTAAGCTCACACTGACCACGCGTCAGCCATTGCAATACCAATTATGGTTTTGACACCATTGAAATACCATTGGATAAGAGCGTTCTCGAATGCTGCACCTATTTTATGGAACTCCTTGCCATTTGAAGTACGGTCGGCAGACTCTGTCGACTGCTTCAAGAGCATGCTTAAAACGCATCTGTTCAGAAAAGCATTTCCGTGAAAGGCAAATGACTTTTAATTTTTCTCGATCTAAATTTTTAGGCACCGTTATATTGTAAGATAGTTAATTTTATAAACCACTTATTAATAGATTTTATAACCTTTGTAAAGCGCTATTGAGCAATTTCTTGGAAATAGTGCTACAGTATATAAATACATAAATTATTATTACTATTATTATTAATTAACTAATTAATTATTATTGAATAGCCAAAACTTAAAGATGATAACATCTGTTTGTTTCAAATTTTCTGTTTACTCCATTATAGTAATTAATGCATTAATTATTTAATGCATTTAATACTCTCGCCACGTCGGAAAGGCATTTACTGTATGGTGAGTTGGGGAACGAGACTGTAGTACTGTATACGGCTATCACCTGAAACGAATACGAGATGAAATAAATTACAGAATTAAATAAGTTACACAATAAACGTAATTGAATAAATCACATGAGGGTACGAGATGAAATAAATTACACAATTAACGTAATTGAATAAATCACATGAGGGTACGAGATGAAATAAATTACATAATTGAATGAATCACATGAGGGTGCAAGATGAAATAAATTACATATTTAAATAAATTACACAATTAACGTAATTGAATAAATCACATGAGGGTACGAGATGAAATAAATTACATAATTGAATAAATAACACAATTAACATAATTGAAGAAATGACATGAGGTTACGAGATGAAATAAATTACATAATTGAATAAATTACACAGTTAACGTAGTTGAATAAATCACATGAGGATACGAGAAGAAAGAAATTACATGGTAATGATGATGATGTCAAAGGGATTCGCATGAGAAGCCAATGGTCTGTCTCCCTTGGAGCCTTAGACATCTGACAGTCCTGAAGGATATATGAGCTACTTTAGTTTTTTCTGTGGTCCTTGTTATCTGAATCCAAAACATTAGATTTGCAACCAGGAATCACAACCATTATACAAGGAAACCTGTCTATAACGGTCACCTTTGGGAACCGAGGGAAATGACCTTTATAGACAGGTGGCCTTTCTGTAAATTTTGTTCAGCTTGATATATATAGAAGGTGTCATTTTGGGGTTATGAAGAGTGACCTTTATACACAGGTGGCTACTTTATAGAGGTGGCCTGCTAATACAGGATTGACTGTACCATTGCAAGAGCGACAATCAAAGAACTGACATGAAAGCCCGTTCTTAAAGAGGCGCACTGTAAGCGTCTGATTCGTCTGTTGGCACACGGCTACGTTTATTCCAGAACAATGCCTTCATGAGCTAACCCCTCAAAATACCAACGTCAGTGTTATTCTGATTATGTCACCTGCACTACAGGAGAGACTGCCTCTCTCTTGTCAACGCCGAAGCAACATTCGGCTGCCTGCGCGGTCACCGAATTGATCTCATTAGTTACACAAGTGACTCGTCGTGTTCTGCGGTGATACCAAGATTCAACTGCGCATGCTCACCAATCATTAATGCTATTGAGGCTGTCTCACTTTCATTGCCATCACTGTGGTCAACGAGAGGCTGCGAGCAGACTGGAATTTGTAGGAACACTCGGCAGTCATTCAAGTCTCTTGGCAACAGTGAGAAGTCATTGATAGAGCCAAGGTCTTCCAAATCATAATCCTCGTCAGGTCTTTGCAAGGTCGATGTACTTCGCTTGATCTTTGAAAATAAACTCTGAGAAATCACAGCAAGCTAGCTAACGTATCGCACTATGCTGCCTAATTATCATCAGGGCAGACATAGTTCGAAGCAGTTAACTAATATTCTGCCATGTTACCGCAGCAGAGATTAAATAAGATGACGCATGCGCATTCGTACTGATCATATTTCGCCGCGTTTCCGTAAGCTTCGCTTGCTGAAGAACATTGTTCTGTCGTAAAATTAGTTATTATATTATCTTGAGTAATCAACGACATCCGTTTACGCTTCTGTACAATAAGATCATACAGGTGACCCGTAGACCCGGACAGGATAGTTGGAAAGGGAATTGGTTGTTTGGTTTGTCGCAAGGACGAGAAGCGTTCCATTCTTGGCAAGGGACGAGAGATGAAAGTGGCGGATTTCGAGAAACATTCCCCATAGCGTCCCTTCAGCGGCTCATTCGAAAGTTTTTCTGCCTCCACGTGCATGCAGCCAACAACAACAATTAACCAAAAAAAGCCCAATGCACGTCGGGATACAAGTGTTGTTTTGAGTTGAAATCGACCATTTTGACAGCCAAGAAAACTCCTTAAATTGATCCTCATCGATCAGAGTACGTCTGACCATCCTTCAAACAAGTTTAAAGAGAAAAGAAAGCTCAAGGAACGATTTTCCAACTTGATAGATCTAAATAAGGACGGAAGTCTCTTGTAAACCAAGACTTCATACAAAACTGAGTACCTTTAATGCAATCGAGAGAAATTAATAGTATTGTGAACATACAGCTGCTTCAAGAACACTTTAAACATAAAATTACATAATATAAGGTATCGCACGTCAGCTGACATTGTTTTTCGCATAGAATATAGGAATACACTTTGTGAACTGTTCAACACTCTGTGCCATATTTAACCTCGTTGATTCATGTTGTGTATGATTGACCAATCAACAGCCATCGATTCTTCATCCACCGTGCCTCGTTCGAACTCTTGGATCTTATCCAATGAGATGCGCCAGTTTACGACTTCAAGATATTAGAATAAGTGTATTTTATTTATATTTGTATTTAAATACAAAAACATTTTGATGAGTTAAAAAAAATCAAGATTACTGACACAATGAGACGTGACAACATTTGTCTTCTCTTTGACTGAACGTGTTTTTATGTGTATTATGTGAATTCAAATCCTACGGATCCGAGACCAAGTGCAGTCTTCAACTTAGCAATCATGATTTCTTTATTCGGATATTCTGGAAGCTGAAGCATGTTGAAACTACCAAGACAGAAAGAAAGAAATCGACAACGTTAGAAAAGTGGAAAGGCAAAGTGCATAAATGATTACAGCACTGCGTAGTCTTGGCAGTATGATAAACATGTTATGCTTAGCAAAAGCACAAAGCATAATGACTATACGACAAGCCATTTGGGCTGTAAAAGCTACTCCTTAAAAGTATCTACTTCCAGTTAGAGTTACTTTCTTTCTAAAGTGAAACGTTACTCTTCAAATTTTACTATTCTTTAAATGTAACTTTCAAAAGTTCCTAGTTATCTGTGAGGAAAAGTAACTATACTAAAGGGTTACCATACGGTTTCCATGTTTGGATTCACTTTTCCTAACACGAATGACGTTGGAAGACACGAGTAAAGCGCAAGAAACACACAAGCCGCAGGCGAGTGCGTTCTAGCTTGCCGAGTGTCTTCCAACTTCCCGATTGTTAGGAACAGTGCATCCAAATATGGAAACCGTATGGTAACCCTTTTCTAAAACATCGTAAACAACAGCAGCACGACTTTCTTACTTGGCCGTTGATTAAAATGCTAAGAAAGAGCTGAGCCTGTTGTTTTCAAGAAACTCTCTTTTGTTTAACGTTCGATTCGATCCCATGGGACGCTCGAAAGTTCGTCGTCGGTAAAGTGACGACAGCCACTGAAGGGATTTTATCTGGATTTTCATATTTAACCGGTTACTCCTCTGTCAGCGGTCCATTCGTCAAGAGATAGACAACGAACAAGTTTGAGCCAATAAGATTAGCCAATAAGATTGTGAGAAACTAATAGAATGTTTTAGAATTACAGCTACTTTCAAAGTTACTTTCATCGATGTTAGCATGAGAAATGAAGGTATAATTTACAGATGTGTTTTAAAAGAATTGCAATTTATCGTCTGCTGTGGATTTCCATGCATATATGAATGTTTTAAAGTTTATTATATCTTAAAGGTATCCATGATCAATTAAAGACTAGACGTGAAAAGCAACTGTTTAATTGCAAACACACGTAACTTTGAAACGCTACTAGTTACTTTAGAAAATTGCATCTAGTTACATTTAAAAGTTTCTTCCGGTGGAAAGTAGATAGTTATTTCAAAAGGTTACCCAAAAAGTAGCATTTCAAGTAATTAGCAATAAGCAACTAGTTATCTTACATCTCTGCAGAAAACCATGACATCGTTGTAACTCAATCGGATACCGGTCAATAGCAATCTATACATACGCAGTTATAGGTACCCAAGTGCCTTGTAGAAACGATGTCAGCTGAGGTATTAACTCAGTAAATCTAACTCCCCTTTGCCACATACTTATAGGTAGTGACCGACAAGCAAAGACGACTACAATTTTAACTGCAATACTTCATCAACATGTGACAGAATGTCTTCCGTCTGTCTGTCTGTCTGTCTGTCTGCTTTTCAAATGCGATTAGGGATGCAATCAGAGTAAATCTCTCATAAGGTCAACTTTCTGCGTCTTTTTTTGAAGCAGCCAGACGAAGATTCGAACCACCGTCCTCATCATAATTAAAATGCTTCTGCCAACCGCGCACCAGACCACTATAAGCTACAGCGTACTACAGTACGTTAATCAACTTTCCAAGTGCCTTATACTCACCACGTGCTGGCTGTTGGTAAGTTATCCACACTCTGATTACTTCTACTAATCGAGAATGGTTGCAGGCCTGATGAACCACGAAGATTGGCAAAACCACCCCAAGGAACATGTGAACTGAAAACAGATTATTAAGAATCTACTGAGATCGTCGAAATATGAATTATCGAATAAAACGTAATCCGATCGATTGGATTCGATTGTTTTTACCTGCCAGTGACAAAACGAAGCAAATTGAAACGCTCTTCTTCGTTATAGGATCTCACAACATCCCAAAACCACTGCACGGAAAACAAGAAACGAAATAAATTAATTGCATACAAAGTCACGTATTCTATAAAGTCAGATGTGATACGTGATATCTAATCCCGAACTATGCTTCAGCCTCTATCGGTTTATGAATAAGACCACGGAAGTCTTGCATCTAATTTGTAAAAGGAACACAACTTTAAATCTTTGGCGGGGAAAAGTACGTCACCAGTCTGTAAACCTGGAATTTCGTCCTGATGGGGCCAGTGGGGGCTAGCGGGGGTTGTAGCTTTCTGTCAAGAAAATAAACTCCCTCGTCGAGGAAAAATTCATACATATCGTGAGAGAAACCTTGGTACTACCTCTGATCATCGGCAGTTGCCCTACACATACCTGAATGGCTTCAGAATCCTTCGCATAACCCGAATGATAAACAGTGTTCTTTTCCCAGTCAGCAACGTCAATAGTCGATAGTCCAGATAACATAGTTTCCTGATAGAGAAATAGAAATAAGATTAAAAAGATTGGAATGATATATCATAAACAAAGGATCAGGAAATTTCATGTCACGATTACAGTCGGTTACATATAAGCACGCCATTGAGAAAAAATGCAAAAAGATCAAGGTCGCATTACTTGATAATAAATAAATAACGATGGAATGAAATTGCACAGATAGAAATATAGAGCTTACTACAATTCATTAATAAATGTTTAAAAGCGCCTGATAACAGTTGCCCCGACAAGGCAGGTTCATGCAATTTATCCAAAAGAATACAATGCCAAACGCTTATACGCAAATTGTAGATATGAAAGTAAATAAGAATATTTAGAAGATTCCAATTTTAGGAATACTAATACCACGCTGCATTGTTTTAATCGCATATAATTATGATAACTCCACTTCTAAGCAACTCTAAGCAACATTATAATCGCATATAAGAATTGAAAAACTTCCGATGTAACTGACTTGAAATTTCTTACCAGTTCAATTTCATTAAACATGGTGACCAAGGAATGAGGGATGAATTCGTGAAAGCCTTCTAGAATGCTATAAAGTTGCGTTTTGATGGCTTTGGTCATTCTCAAATCAGACGCCAATTGGACATACTCAGCCTACGAAATTACAACGAAGAAAACACGTGAAAGATTTAACACGTCCTAGATTTCACATTTTGTTTTCTGCACATCACATTGCAAAATACAGATCACATTTTAAGGAATAAATTCCTTAATCTAGTACAGTGAAACTGAAACCTCGTTAATATCACTATGATTTTCCAATCAAAAATCGTGATCATAAGCAGGTCGTGATATTAAGCGGGTTAAAATAGTTGATTCAGACAGAGCTTGGTACTCAAACTGAATTGATATTAAGCGGGTTGTGATATTAACCGACGTGGTATTAACGGGGTTGCACTGTACACATACTACCCAAACCGTAAGCATAAATTACTAAGCAATAAATGTTAATATTTCTATCGTTCTTTCCCATATCAAGTCATTAAAATAGTTGATGCTTAGAACAAAATGATTGTCCAGAACAAAATTTATATATTAGATCGCGTTTACATTCAAGATATCGTAGCCATATTGCATCCAGGTTTGAAACATAACTAATAGATAATTATAAGTTGAAGCACAGCATTACGAGAAGTAAAAACGGATGACAAACAACCCTAGCCTACCACCTGACCGAGAAATATTGTAGGTGATATTTCATATTTGGTCTGGGAAGGGAAATACTTGGGGGGGCATAACATTCGACATCCCTATTTGTGCACCCTAGTAAGACAATAAAGTACCCCCTTCCCGGAGGCTGAACATCAAAAGTATACGAAAATACATCACAAAAGGTGACATTGTTTACCTTATTTGCATCGCTGACTATTAATTTATTTCCTCCAGGTTTCAATTCGACTTCCTTTGTCTCACCAAACACATCCGTTTCTATGGAGAAAGTCAAATCCAAAGCGAGGCCATCGATGCTGTTATCCAGAATCCACTGTAAGCGGAAACGTAAACAGAAATCACGGTCAGAACCCACAGCAGGGCGCATTATAAAAGAAGGTAAATTATTTTCTATAAGTTATATTAAAAGGTTGTACTACACGGCCAATCGTTGATCCAAACAGGCAGGATGCAAGGAGACACGAGGAAAGCACCAGAAAATGTATCTAAATGTACTGTACAGTGGTCATAATTATTACAGATTGAGACGTGATCAGTTTTTCTTGTTACCTGAAGGTTTTTGGAATATTCCAGATCGATAGAAGAAACGTCTGCGTAATTCACTGGTATTCCTGAAAAGTAGAAAAATAGAGAAACTAGATATTGGAATGGCAGGTTAAAAAGCAAACCGCAAGGCATATGTGTTGTTTCTATTGATATGCTGAAACTAGAATGATAAGCATCGATGCAGAAGCAGTTTTCATTTAGGAATGACTGTAAATCAAGTATTGTGATGTTTAGAAGTGCCGTAGAAGCCTCTGATTCGAGGTACCGCAATGGCAGGTAAACACAGTCAGGGTCAGTTAATGGCAAATATCACAGCATTGATCAACACAATTGCGTTTGTTACCAAGAAGGTGCTTGTAGAAAGATCTTGTGAAGTTAGCGTTGACTAAATGTTGGTGATATAGTGCCATTCCAAGCATGCGGCCAGCAAAATGGAAATACGTCAAGTGGTCCGGATTGACAAACGAGTTCTTGTTTGGTTGAAAACTTGTCCCTGCGAAAGAAATCAAAATAAAGAGATTTCTAATTAAACAAAATAAATCGACGTTTTAGCATGAAGCTAAATGATAGTCATGTAACGTACGAGTAAATTCTGTCCTTTTCGTCACAAATGTCGTTTAATTAAACAGCCATTAAACTCGTTCAGAGTTCTTTGACGGGTGACATGTTACTTTGAAATACAGGACGACGTAAAAGTAAGTCTGAGTTCCCTGAATGCCAAAGGATTCTCTCTTTATAAGGCGGAAGCGTTAAGAGAGTAACACATTATTGAAACGAGATTTTTAAATATTTGTTCCGTTTTTCATCACGCAAATAACATGCACCACAGACTTGAAAATGGCAAGAAAAGAAAGGAAAAGCGATTTGAATGTAAATATATGTTCTAAAATCCTACAAATTTGCATTAGTAAGTATTTTCAAACATCTAATTGAATTTCAAATTTGTACAAAAAACCTAACTGTTATGTTCAAGAGAGTGGCGACATGGAGGAGACCAAGGATAGTACGTGCGAGCGGCAGCCATGGCGGCAACAAGCCCAAGCTCGAATGATTATAATTACGCAAAGCACGTGGATACAGTATGAATAACAATTGCGCATGTGCTTGCAAGAATGACGTTTACATTGATTAGCATAATCAAGAGCATAATAATACGAATAATTATACAACAACAGATAACATACCATCAGCCGAGAGAGTAAAGAGTGCACAATCTGGATTAAGAAGCTCTTTGAATAACAAGTCGAGCCACTCTCGTGCAACACCTTGACCCTGGATGGAAATCAACTACGGAAATGAAAACTTGGAAAAGCATTACGTGGAATAAAAAACCAATGGAGCTCAAAATATTCCAATTGACCACGCGCAGTCTTAATGCATTTTGGGACTCATATCAGTTAACCTCTGACACATATAGGATGACACCACAAAATTACTTTGTTTCATGTGCATTCAACCGTACTCTTTTCTTTGATGGTCTATTTCAAGGATTGTTCTTGGCTGTCAAAATTGTCGATTTCAGTTTAAAACACACGTGACTGTAGTAGTTCAAATCCCAAAATGTAACAGGACGGCACTTGGCCAATTCAAGACTCTAAATATTGAACACTTGGAACTCACCATTCCTTGCTCGTCCCGAAATTGAACGTTGATCGGTTTCAAGAGTTGGGATTTTTGTTGACGCAAGACTTGCTCGCAGCTGCTCTCCAAAACGGACCCTACAAGCGTCGATGGATGTATAATGTTGGAAAGTCACAATTTCAATAAAATTTTACTCGCATCAGTTAACTTCACCTTGTCATGAAAAACGATTGTACACAAACAGCCAACGAGAAATTCCTTCATCACTCCTTCTTTCCCAGGCGATTCCTTTCTTAAAAATAATAATACTACATTGAGACCTGTCTATAATGGTCACCGTTGGGACCTGAGGAAAATGTTCTTTATAGACAGGTGGCCTTTCTGTCCAGTTTGATTTCTTTAGAAAATGTCGTTTTTGGGTTATCAAGCGTGACCTTTATACACAGGTGGTTGCTCTACATAGGTGGCTGCTAATACAGGTTTGACTGTGATACAATCGTGCACCTGACGTAAGAGGTCAAATGAACGCATCTAACGAAGCAACTTTGTATTCCTCAGTAAAACTGGGTAAAAGGCTATCAATTAGTGACCAAAAGTAACTGACTAGTTCGTTTAAAATAATAAGAAATGGCTGAAAGAAACTAGCTTGTCCAATTAAAATTCAAAATGCTAAAATATCGAAAACTATTATTTTTAAATCCTACTTTGAAACAAATTACAAGAGAGCGTTGCCTGTGCTACATCACCTTCGTCATCTAAAACCCGGCTGAATGACATGTAAAAAAGTGCGTTGTCAAATTCTTGCATTGAATTTCTTTTAATGTTCTATTGTTTTTAATTTTAGTCAACTCTACCCTACTATGTCAGTGCGATTCTTACTGCTTTTTGTATCCCTTTTGTTCGATTGTAATGGCTCGTCCTGCCTAACAAAGAAAAACATAATCTAAACCTGTCTATAACGGTCACCCTTCGGACCTGAAAAAAATGACCTTTATAGACAGGTGGCCTTTCTGTCCAGGCTGATTTCTATAGAAAGTGTCATACACAGCTGTTTGTTCTATAGAGTTGGCTGCTAATACAGGTTTGACTGTACCTCGATCGACTGAGATCACATTTCGTTCATCATAGTTGGAGCCTTCGACGCTGATGTCTTTGAACAAGTTGTCGTAAAACCATTTTCTTCTCAACTCAAATGGCTATCATAGAAGAATATATACAACGGGTAAATTGCAACAGCTAAACAAAGTATTTCATCGTCATTACGCCTTTCAATGCTCTGCTTTAAAATATACAAGTCGTATAGTCGCGTTTTGTAACATACAACTGGAATGACTTAATATACTATGGTCACTCGAGAGGATGGCTACTACTAGCTACTAGCTATAATTATAGTAAAAACAATAACGTTCTTTTTAAAAACTGTACACTATTTAAAGCTGAAACTGCCAGATGATCCTCTTTTTGCTATATATAGTTGATGCAAATGGTACGCGGCATGGAGCTGGTCTGGCGATTTTGCATCCATAAGAAGTCTGTCCAAGAAGGTTTTGGTGTTGCCTTGTCCACTGCGGAGGGGTGCTCAGGGACGCCATGTCAACACTAATAGTTTGTGGGCAGTAGCATTCAGATCGAAGAATATGCTCCACCAACTTCGGTCTTTGCATTGAAAGGATTTGGCTCGGTGGGCTTAGACCGGCGCGAGCGTATAAATCGTTGTTGCTAATTTTTGCAGATCAGTGAATTTTAAATGCTGCTTGAAAAAGAAATACGTGGCTTGAATTTAATTCTGTTTCAAAAGAGTCTGTGATAGTCCAGGTGATAGCGCTGTACAGAAAAATGGCATCGATCACAAACGCAAAGAGATTTGGCTAGTAGGTTGCCTCGGAGAGTGTCGGAATTGATAAAGGGTTGCAGCTCCATGATAACGCTTTTCGCTTCAAGAAGTCGTCGTGCAAGCTAGGCACAGAGCCACCTAGGTAAGTGAATCCTGCGCAGCGAGGGAGCTGTTTATAGTCTGCCCCGCCAGAGAGGATGGCCAACCCAGCGTTGTTCAAGCATTTTAATTGGGTTGCGGGTAATTATTAGCATATGATGTCCTTGAGACGTCGTAGGGACGTCTTGGCTCAACCGCAATATATCCGACCTTGTAAGACGTCCACAGGACGTCACAATGTGGACAATCAAAGACGCCCCGTGGTGTCCTGCATTGGTCTTGACTGAAACATGTTGACATAAATACGTCTATACTACTATATACATCTATTCCTGTAAATCGAAGGAGCTAGGTTCCCCTGTTTCACCTGTGCCTGGATGATGTCGACATAATTCTGAAGCAACAGAGGATGACGAAGCAGAAAGTGGAAATGCAGGAATATGACATCCGGTTTCCTAAATCACGAACAGAAAAGCAAGTAAATAAGGAAACCATAGGCTCGGCCCGCCGAGATCCAGTCCAGAGTGTGCTGCCAGGGCGACGAGATTCACTTACCGTGCTACGATAACGCGAAGAACGTCTTCTTTCGTGGCAATAAACTCGTCGAAAAACTCCTCCGACGAACTACTAAAAAAACCCAGAAGACTGGCGTTACTGACCGCCAAGGAAAAACATAAAAATACGATTACTTTGAGGGGACAAATAGATCGTAGCGGTGCAAGGTCAGAGTAGAGACGAATTGGCTACTAACCTCTCCGTCCAAAAAGGTCTTGCCATCGATGCAATATTAAATCCATGAACGGCAGAGCAGATCCTTGCTACAATGATATCAGCATCAGAATTGGGATGATAGCTTTTCGTACTGTTGTCGGGAGATATCGAATCAATCGGTCTTCCGTCGGCGTTATCGGTTTGACGGCGAGTAGGCTCGGCCATAGTTCGGGCGATAGACGGGACAGAAGCATCTCTAAGAACGTCCTGGTCACGGATAACGGGAGCGGAGTGCTCACGTCGACGAACATCGTAACCAGTAAGATCTTGACGTTGTTGTTGCTGCTGCTCAGGATGGCGGTCACTTGTCATTCTAGGCTCTCCCGAGTCCCCGTTCGTGGTTCGCGCATCCGTTACGTCAACAGTCTGCTCCCTGTAGGCGCTGCTTGATCCAGGACCACTGAGAGAACGGGACAGATGCGGGTTCCCATCTTGAGCCAGACGTGAAAGGTTAAATTCCAAGGCCGGCTGGCTGAGGCGAACACTCGATGGAACCTTACTCCGTTTCATTATCCTTTCAAAATTTTGACTTCCGATCTTGTCGGAATCTGCAGTAAAACAGATCAAGCGAACAGCGTCGCGAATCGGATTTGTCGAAATCTTCAACGGCTCTGATGTCCCCTGGCCACTTGCCTCTTCTTGATGTTTCATTTCAATTTGAAACAAACGAAACCAATTGTCCAAGGAGAACCACAGAGCATTGAGAGTATCTGTTACCTCGTCAAAAGCCGGCTGCTGGTCATCAGCACGAGAAGGAGGCGGCGGAGAACCGAGGTTACGCAAAAACCTCCCACCGCTGTCGATACGAGACCGGATGCTGGCACTACTTGCCAGCCGCCCACGTACAGCTCGATCATCGGAGGGGTTGAGCCATAAACTACAAAGCACGTCGACAGTCGCAATGAAACGATCAGAGACAGAAACGTTGCACTGTTCCGTCGTGTTTAAAAGCAACGTCCCCAGACTGAAAGCACTCCGTGCCAGATTGAGCAAGACATCTTTTTGCAAGGAAGGAGCGGTGTCGCACAGATAAGAGCAGATTCGTATCGCCTAAAAGGAAAAGATGGCGGTTTCTAAAGTGCTTACAACCAGAGTCCATTTATTTACAAGAGCTAACACATATTTAGCTATTCTAGTTCCCATCAAAATCAGATCAATAGAAAGCAAACGCAGAGCCTTTGGAGAATTCCAATCGAATCGAAAGCGGAAAGGTTGAAAAGTGTCAGAAATCTTGTAAATTGACGTTTCTGCAAAATAAAATATATAATTCCCAGATAACGCTTCACAAACGAATTGTGTTTCAACCGTTGAGTGGATTGGACATCGTCTTCACTCTACAAGTATGAATTAAAAGCGTCTGAAATTGCAACGGTGATTAAAGTGTTAGTTTGATAATTTTTCATCAGTACCTGCTCTTTGCCAGAATCTTGCGCGAGAGTGATTAAAACACTCAGGAGGCTGGGATCAAATTCGATCAAAATGAGGCATACATCTCCATAGCCATTCTGGAAAAGAGGCACATTGATCAACTTAGATTTATCATACGTCACTTATCCGACAATGGAGAAATTTTCTGAAAAGTATGGCGTAACAGGTTTGAACGAACCATAAACGCCACATTCAATGGTGAAACGCGGTCATTGTCTTCGATCAACTCAGCACCTTGCTCCAATAATAATTTCACTGGAAACGAATGACCATGCCTGCAGGTTAAAACACAAAAGAGCCTTAACCTGATTCTTGGCTCGGCCGCAATATATCCGACCTTGCAATGTGTCCCTGGGACGTCGGAGGGATGTCTTGGCTCGGTCGCAATATATCCGACCTTGCAAGACGTATCTGGGACGTCGGAGGGATGTCTTGGCTCGGTCGCAATATATCCGACCTTGCAATGTGTCCCTGGGACGTCGGAGGGATGTCTTGGATCGAACGCAATATATCCGACCTTGCAATGTGTCCCTGGGACATCGGAGGGATGTCTTGGATCGAACGCAATACATCCTTAATTCAATTTATAACAGCATAATTATTTGAGAAGTAAACAATTATCGATACAACGAACCTGCAAGCTGAGAATAAAGGAGTGCAACCATTGAGGTCTCTGATGTTGACAATTGCAGAGGCTTGAAGCAGTTTGCGGACAGTCTATAAAAAAATACAATCAGGAATAAATAAACTTACTCAGCACCATCTGTCTCAAGGGAACACCTGTCTGAAGTGACCACGAGTGTTACTTAATTTCATTCAAGTGGTCCCTTATAGCATAAAACTATGAAATGCACCTGTCGTAAGCGACCATTTGTGTTACTTAATCTCATTCAAGTGGCCCCTCATAGCTTGAAACTATGAAATGCACCTGTCTTAAGCGACCAGTTGTGTTACT